>CAUYQU010039555.1:0-89127 GCA_963574635.1 Cheracebus regulus | reverse complement strand
TTGTACTTTAAGTTCTAGGGTACATGTGCAGATCTTACAGATTAAGAACCTCACTCAAAACAGGGCAACTACATGGAAACCGAGCAACTTGCTCCTGATTGAAGACTGGAAAAACAATGAAATGAAGGCAGAAATAAAGATGTTCTTCGAAACCAACGAGAACAAAAACACAACATACCAGAATCTCTGGGACACATTTAAATTAGTGTCTAGAGGGAAATTTATAGCAATAAATGCCCACATGAGAAGCAAGGAAAGATCTAAAATCTACACCCTATCGTCAAAATTGAAAGAGCTAGAGGAGCAAGATCAAAAAAACTCAAAAGCTAGCAGAAGACAAGAAATAACTAAGATCAGAGCAGAACTTAAGGAGAAAGAGACACAAAAACAAACCTCCAAAGAATCAATAAATCCAGGAGCTGGTTTTTTGAAAAGATCGATAAAATAGACCGCTAGCGAGACTGATAAAAAAGAAAAGAGAGAAGAATCAAATAGACGGAATAAAAAAGGATAAAGGAGATATCACCACAGATTCCACAGAAATACAAACTACCATCAGAGATGACTACAAGCAACTCTATGCACATAGACCAGTAAACCTGGAAGAAATGGATAAATTCCTGGACACTTGCATCCTCCCAAGACTAAACCAGGAAGAAGGTGAAACCCTAAATAGATCAATAACAAGGTCTGAAGTTGAAGCAGCAATTAATAGCCTACCAACCAAAAATGTTCAGGTCCAGATGGGTTCACAGCCAAATTCTACCAGACATACAAAGAGGAGCTGGTACCATTCCTTCTGAAACTATTCCAAACAATACAAAAAGAGGGAATCCTCCCTAACTCATTTTATGAGATCAACATCATCCCGATGCCAAAACCTGGCAGAGACACAACTAAAAAAGAAAACTTAAGGCCAATATCCATGATGAACATCGATGCAAAAACCTTCAATAAAATACTGGCAAACCAAGTCTTCATTTTTAAGGAGAGATCCACCACTAGAAACACCAGTTGCATTCATTGTATAATACTTACAGTGCCTCTTCATGACAATATTTAGAAAACTGTTCACACATACGATGACACCAAATTACAATGACCAAAATAGGACATATTTGAAATACCTAATTTACCTGCATACTTAATTAGATAAAGCTAGCTCTAAAATAAAACAAAATAACTAGAACATTTCATTGGTACTTTGAAGGCTTTAAAAGAGGTTCTAATAAACTTATTCATTTATAGGAGTAAAACAAAAAATTGTCTAAAATAATTTCTGAATTAGAAAAAGATTCTGAAATTTCTCCTCCGGCTTCAGCCTTTACTTTACATTAGCATGCATTGCCAGAACTTTCTAGCCTAGACTTACATCTCCCTCCTTTTCCTTAACCTTATTCTGCTGTTCTGATTACATTCTGGAAACACTCTGTATCCAGTAGAGAAGAATCTGTCTCAGTTTATCACCCTAGTCAGAGGACAAACTTAAAACTATAATTAAAGAATTCCCCGACTGATCTTCTTAAGAACACTATTGGATATAACAGAATACTTAAATATCTGAGCTTATAATTTCAGGTTATCTGATTTATATCAACTGATCTACAGGCTTGTTTTAGAATGTAAAGCCAAATATTGGATATCAAAAAAAAACTGAAGCAATTTTAAAGGACTTTCATACATTTTCTGAAGCAGATTATGAATGAAACATTACTGCTAAAACTTTACCAAATATTGCCTTAGTTTTCCAAAAGGTGGTTGATAAGAACAAAATTCAAGGCCAGCAAAAACACTAATGAGCTTCTAATGTTATACTATGAAAGATTTGGGGAAAAATTTAATAATATTCAGATCTATTAGGAGAAAGATGTGCTAATCACTGAAATAATACTCTCCCTAACTCATGCATTATAAATGGATTCAATGACAAATTGGCGAGTATAATAAAGAGACAATCTCCCAGTTAGGCTACCTCTGAATCCCATGATCTAGTTAATTTTGTTGGCCAAATTTATATATCCTAGCCAAGGAAGAAAAGAAAATAACATTAAAAAGAGAAGAAAAGCTAATAGGTCTTGAGTTTACAGCTAAAATAATTGTTCAGCAAATTTATAACCCCAAATGACTTCTTATACTCAAAAACTAACCCAATTCTCTGCTTCTCAATGAATATAAAAACTGTGGACAAGAATTTGACCAAAAAGTATACGGCAGAATGAGAGACTGAGGCAAGTTTTAGAATAGGAGTGAAAATTTATTAAAGAGTTTTAGAGAGAGAACAAAAGAAGTAAACTTGGAAGAGGACAAAGCAGGTGACTTGAAAGATAAATGCATATTTTGACCTTTGACTTTTATACGTTGGCATACGTTGGGGTCTTGCATCCCTTCTCCCCTAATTCTTCCATTGGGTTAGGCTGTCCACATGTGCAGGGTCCTGCCAGCACTTGGGAGGGGCAGCAAGCCGGTTTGTTTACTGGTGTTGTATACATACTCACTTGAGGCATTCTTCTCCTGATACTCATATATTTTTAGACAGTCACTTGCTGGTTAAACTTAACTATTTTGCCTTTTAGTGTGCATACTTGAGCCCACTTGCCCAACTCGTAAGATCTTATTGAGAAGCTGCTGATCACTAACTACTTTCAGGTTTTTTCTATCTATCGGGAGATTGCCTTTTTCTGGTGCCAGCTATGCCAAACTATTATTTTAGAAAGGAAATATAACAAGTGCCTGACCACCACCCAATAGGTGCCTGACGTTTCTACTGTGGCTGGTAATTTGGGGGTCCTCTCCTGCACTGCTCCTGTCTGACTAGCTATCTACTGCAGCAACACTAATACTTCAGGATAAATTTAAATTATTTTAAATTGAGAACAAACAAGGTCTTACTGACAGTGAGTTACATTATTAGCAATGAAGCCCACATTATTATAAGAACTATTCCTTGAATTTGAAAAACAATACAGATGGTAGGTGAAACACATACTTCTATATCAGCAAATAAGTCTTAATTTTTAGTTTTCAATTAAGTTTTATACAAGGAACTGTTTTCTCTTGATTCCCTCAGCCTCTATCCATTTGATAGGGAGAAAATTTTCAGAATTATATAATGCCCACATCATCTTCTCTAAGAAGGGGGGAGGGGAGATATATTTAGAATTAGAAGATGAAACTGAATTACTAGATATAATTTTGCTCTAACTCTGATTCTTTTAATTCATAAACTGCAATTCTTATTGCTATGGAAATACTAAATTGTTGAATAATGGAGAACTACAAAGCTGTCAAAAGTAGTATCCGATCAATTGTGGTCAAAATCATCCACCAATACTGGAAAACTTAGCTGTCTCAATCCAAATTGAAGGAGGTCCATCTAAATGTCTTTCAAACCTTAAGCAGTATCTTCTAAGATCAAAGATTTTGGAGGCAATAAGATGTACAGTTTTGGAATGCATGAAAAGATAACTTACTTCTTGTACAAGAACATGTAACACTCTATTCCTTGTAAACCAAGTGATATAGGAATGGTGAAGATTTGTACAGGATCCAAGAGCAATTAATAACATGGTAATTCCTTGACATCCTGTAGTAAAAAAAATAATAATTTTTGCCTTGTGGAGACCTTAAATTCTCCCCAGTTTGACTCATCTGTGACTTATTCTTCTATTTCATGACACTCTGTTCCTCCTTCTTTTTGTCGTCTTTGATATAACGTGAAGAAAATTTACAGAAGACTTCTCACAGCCCTGTTATTTCTTAAAGAACACACAAAAAGGAACCACATGCCCTACTTTTAAAATTTTCTGCTTCCCTTGTGGTATTCCAAGAGTCATGGGAATGTAATAACCTACCCTGGGCTAGCATAGCTGATTCCATTTTAGCTGTAAACTCCAACTTGCCTTCCCCCTCCTTACCACAGCCCCTTTGGGTGCATAACTGGGTCATGCTGCACTTAGAAGTACTGAAGCTACTGTTCTTAACACTTGTAACCATTGTAACCTCATCCTGCTTGGCATACCTCCCCTCTACTATTGTAAGAAAGAAGTTTCCCTTTGATCATGGTGTAGAAGGAGCCTGATTGCCCCCCTTCTTGGTAATTGTATGGAAACCACCTGTGCCGGAAGCCCCTTCCTCTAACCTGCTTTTCTGCTTCTGTAAAATTCTGCTTCAACTAGGTACTCCCCTCCCCTACCTAAATCAAGGTATAAGAGATAATCAGGCCCCTTCCTTGGTCCTAGAGAATTTTGAGCTTTAGCTGTTTCTGGGTCGCTGTCAAATCAATAAAGGAGTCTTAATTTGGAACTCTAAGCGTTGTTCGTTCCTTCTAACTAGCTCGGCTACAACAGGAAGAATCAGATCTAAAGGTCTGCTCTCTTTCTGGGATTTCTTTGGTTTGCGGGAGTACCAGGGATCACTTTGTACCATGAAAGCACATGACCTTTTAATGTGCAATTGTAACAGGAGGGGGCTGGGGGCGGTGGGGTTGGGGGAGGGTGGTACCCAGCTCCAAGAGCTGTAGATTCTTGGCCTCTTTAACCCAGAAGAATGGGGAAAGGAGCCCCAGAGGTGCAGTGAGTTTACCATTCAAATAAAATCGTTGACTCATAGAGTTTTGTGAAAGAGTGATTTATTAGAGAAAGAGAAAGAAGACAGCTCCCACGCTGTCATAGGCGGAGACCCAGAAAAGGAATCGGTTTAGATAGGAGCAGCTGAAGTTTTAACCCTTGAGTTATTCCCGCCCCATTCATGTTCTGGTCCAATGAGAGGAGTTCTTTCAAACGTCCTCTAGAGTGATTGATCTTTAACTCTGATACCGGATTGGCTACTTATTTTACAAACCTGAGTTACAGAGTCCCCTCCTCTCAGAGCTTTCAGTGGGAATTTGAAAGAAAAGAGCCCCACCTGGCTTTCCCTACCTGTCTGGGCAGGTGGGTGGGGGAACCAGACAAAGAACTTTACTTTTGAAACTGCTCCCCTAGGGGACCAGGGAAGAGAAGTTTCTTTAAGGCAGTCCCTCACAATGGCCAACAACTCATTGGTGAGTGCTAACTGTGGTTTTGGATGGGACTAACAGAGCTTATGATGTATGGTTATTACTGCAGGGTGCCATTCATTTATTTGTGGGTTTAGATAAGAAAATTGTGGCTTGGAGCCCTGGAGGCTGTGAAACACTCACCGCTGAAGGATAAGAATCCCAAGTGGGATAGACCGATCACAGAATGGGCTTATTGGTATGGGGTTGCCCACCAGCCTTGGTGGGGAATGTCCTTGCAATGAGGTGCACTGTGGAAGTGTTGCGGACTCATGGTATTCCCTTTTTTCTGGGATTCAATAATTCCATGTAAAAATGGGATTCTCAATTGGGGTGGACATAAGTGTTTTGTTTTTCACCTATGCCTACTTTTCACATATTTAAATATTAAAAACTGCATGCTTTCTTTGTCCTATACATTAAGGGACTCCATCCTTAAGTCAGTAATAGAATCAAGAAACAAGTTAAGTTGAAAAGACTGCCTGTCTAACTAGATAGATAGGTTTCCAAAATATGACTTAGTGGCATTAAGTTGGCTATTTTTAAACTTTTTGTAAAATAAATTTACACCTACAAAGGAAATCTCCATTTATAATGTCATCTTCCTCTGCGTACCTAAGCCACTAGAAATTTTTGAGATGGGGAAAACATTGGTTTAAAATTTACATAACAAACATTATATTTGTTAAAGATACTTTTATTGACAATCTTGTCTTTACTGGGTCTTTATCTATTCTCTTCTTCCGTTCAGCAAATATAGTGTTTAAATGTAAGTTGTGTGTCTTTGGGATGTAAATTTTTACTTAAGAGTTGTGTCTTTGGAAGTACAAGTTTAGAGTTGCCTACTCGCTAACAATTATTTAGAGCAATGGAACAAGTGAGGAAGAGATTGATAGAATAAAGGGGGGAAAGAAACTGTTGGAAAACTGGCAAATGAAGAATGTTATAACACTGTAGAATTTGCTTCTATGTATATATTTATATGTGTGATATTTTACTACCAATATATATGAAATAGATTCAATTAGTAGACAGGCTATTTATGAAGTTTGTTTGTTTTTTGCTTTCCATATTACAGTTTCTAGATGCAAAGATCTAAATCTTACTAATCTTCTTCCCTTGCTTTTAGATGAAAAGCCACATAATTTCCTAATCTTAACCAACCAGCTGCTTTCTCCTAGGATGGTTCTGCCAAAGAAAACTTCTCCTTACTAATGTTAATGTTGTTTTGTTTACAGATTAATCATACTTGAAGGATGATTCTGGAATTTATCATGCAGGTTATGTTATAGGATTTTTAACTGAGAATACAGAAAATGATTATCTTCAGAAGCAAACTTGGCTCAACAAGCTGAGTTAATAGCATTAATTAGAGCTTGTCAATTGGCAAAAGGAATAACTGCTAATATTTATAGAAATAGAACATATGCTTTCAGAGTAGCTGATGACTTTGGAATGCTATGGAAACAAGGATAATTTTGAACATTTCCCATTAATCTAAAAAAATGGACACTTTGTTTCAAAATTTCCAGAAGCCATATTATTGCCAAAAACATTAGCCATTATGAAGATTCTGGACCACTGAAAGTCAGACACTGCAAAAAGCAAAGGATAGCAATTATCAAATAATATAGCAAAAAGGGGCTCCCTTAAATGTATCTGAGCAAGGAAATCAACCTATTTTGGCTTTCAAGCAAGTACTTGATTTTGATATACAATTATTTTAATCCAAAGTTCTAAAGTAGAACAAGAAAATTGGTAACAAGTAGGGTAAATAACTCCACTGTGACTGGACTATTGTATGGACCAAATGGTCTACTCATACTTACAACAAAATTACAGTTATCTTTCCTAACTTATGTACATGATGTACAATGGAGCCCTGGTAAAGTGATTACTTGGAGAAAATAATATTATTGAAATTTTCTACAGTTGTTGCTTATAATGTATACAATCACTGTCACATCTGCAAAAACCATAATCCAGGGAAACATTTACATGGTTCTCAAGGTCATTTTTTCTTTACTGGAAGGCCTCTTCCAAGCATGACAATTATATTTTATTCAGATATTTACATTACAAAGGTATAAGTACATTCTAATGTTGATTTATATGTTTTCTCATTTGGTGAAAGCATTTCTATGCAGAAGAGCAACAGACTTAGGAATAAACTTATCTTAGGGAAAAATATTCTGATATGTGGAGTTCCTCTAGAAATTCAGAGACTCATTTCACTGGACAAATAATCTATTTGATATATAAAATATGACTCACTCTCCAACATTTCTATTGTGCATATCACCCCCAATCATCTGGGTTAGTGGAACGCACAAACAAAATAATCAACATTCAATTGGCAAAATTAACTGAGGCTTTTAAAATCCCTTGGCCAAAAGCTCTTTCATTGGTTGCTTTTTCTTAGCCTAAGATCCCCCTCTATCTCTGTTGATAAACACTGGCTGTCTCTATTTGAAATTATCACTGTCAGACCTATGAAATTATTTTCAGGTAATTGTAAATCTGTGATATCAAAGAGGTATATGTTGTATTATTGCAACAGCCTTATAAGGGGAACACAAAGACCATGGCCATCAACCAGGAGATTTGTCTATTGAAAATGGCATTCTTTTAAAGGACTCCATTAACCAAAATGGAAGGGACCTTACCAAGTGCTCTTAACTGACCTGTGTGCTGCTAAGTTAAAAGTAATAGATTCTTAGATGCATGTCACTCATTTTAAAAAGTCACTTTACTAATTTCTATTTTATCTTAAACCAGTGATTTAAAAATTAAGACTATCTAGAACCAACAAGGATTGGAAAAAAATATCAGATGCAGTTAACTTTGCTTTCTCAAAACACCAAATCAGACCTGTGTCTAAACTGATGCTTAATATTAACAATTATTAATAGATTAATAATCATAAAATTCTTCTTTTGCAAGTTCACACTAAATATCTCTCTTTTCAACCTTAGTTATTATGCTTTATTGCTACTATCAAATCTATTGTTTATGACTCTAACCTCTTCTTGCAATGGAGTCAAAACTATGCTGACAGAATTACAGAAAAACACTTGTTGAGTATGTGACCTCATACCTTTTTCTGGTGGTTCTTACCTATCATGGTGGGTATCTCCTTTCTAAGGAAAATATTAGATAGAATATCAGAAATATGTCTGTATTTTTCAAGAACAGTCATTGGTGCTTACATTAGTATGACTAAGGATGACGTTCATAACTGAACTATTAATAATACTTAACAAAGCAAAGGACATGGGAAGAGCTTTTTGATAGATGAAACCATTTTTTTACCTGTACCTTTAATACCACTGTTGCCTCAATGGAGAAATAAGAAAACTTAATTCCAGGGTGGTACAATGTTGGAATTCACTCAGAGTGGCTGGTAAAATATTAGGGAAAGTTATAGATTATAGTCTCAAACCTTTTGGAAAGCTGAAAGGCTTTACTGGGGTAGGCTGAAGACGGCCAGTCCGTTACAGTAAGGAAAAGATAAGCATGATAAGAGGCTTTCCCAGTTAAGTCTATTTATCCCACATCCCTTTGTCTCTACTCTAACTCTTGACTCATGTAAACTTTGTGCTGGGTGGTCCTCTCGGGGAGATCAAAGGGGAATTACCCATTAATCGTGTGTACTCTGGGCTGCACGACCTAAAGCTTTTATCATTTGTAAAACCACTCTTTCAACCATGTTAATTATCCACAAGCGTGTTGACTTAGACATGTGTTATAAAATCTTTACTCAATAAATGTAAGAATGGGACAGGAAGTCTTGGTTGATTGGTGGCAGTCGCCCTTTGAAAGCAGCCAACAACCATCCCTAGCCCACTTGAATCACTGAACTAGGGGTGAGAGTGCATTTATTCATCCGTCGTTGAGTCAAGATCTGCAGGACAGACCTCTGCAAGTAGTAATCAATGTCTCAGTACAATACAAATTTGAGATTTCTCTATATAGCTTACCCCTTCTTTTGGTCAACTTAGCTTTATGTTTAGAGAAAAAAAAAAAGAAACACGCCGAAGACACATATCTCACTAACACTGAAGATAAGTGATGGTTACCCAAGAAATAATGTATCCACACCCTTATATTACAAAGTACTGATTGACATGCTACCGAATGAACACAGTGCCCAGTATTTATTGGCCAGCTCCAAATGGAATGACTTGGCAACAAAGCACCAATTAATGGCTACAGTTACCCCAAGGACATTTAGGAGAGTGTTCTTTGGGTTATAGCTGGGCACAAGGTTAAATGGTTCATACTCTTTCAAAGCCTGAACATTTTTCTTATTTATAGTCTTATTGGGCTCATTTTCTATTTCATTGGTATAATCATTTAGCTTTCATCTTTCTGCCCCAACTGGGTACTGAGGTTGTCATTTGACATGTAGAGGCTTTAACCAATTACACAATAAAACGTTGCAAATGGTAGCCACCTGGATCTTATTGTTAAACAGTGAAGTTGCTTTTATGAGAAATACTGTATTGCAGAACCATATAACTTTACATACACACTACAGTGCAAGGGAACATAAAAACTGAGTGTTTCGTCTGTATCCCAGATGAACTGGATAACATCTTTGCATTAATGGCTGATATGGAAACTCAAATAACTAACCTTTCTGATGTAGTACCCTCTCTGGATTATTGGATAAGAACCTGATTTGGATCTTGGGAAACTAGTGGCAAAAGCCAGAAACAATAATTTGTTGCATTTTGTTTTGTTTTTGTCTTTACTTCTGGTGTGGCATTTCTTGGCAATAGAGTCGATGCACAACTGAAAAAACTAAAGGTTGTTCAAAAAATTGTATTCATTGAAGATGAAGCTGTGAAGCCCGACTCAAGTCACAAGGTCACCTTCTTCACCTTGCTCCAAATTTGGGCTATACCCTATCTGCTTTATAGATTGGTAAATTCCTCACCAATGGGGCATGACTTCCTAGGAATGAGCTTTTCTAGCAACACTGAACTGAGCTCCTGAGCCTATAGGGAACCAAACTGTTTGAGTTTATCTACCATGCTTTCTTTGAAACATCTTGATGGAAAAACAGAAATGTGAAATTAAATAATCCAAGCTTAAAGTTGTTGGAACTTTATATTACTTAAGCCTTGAGATGAATGTGATTATATGGTATGAGTGATTTGGCATGTATTTTCAACTTCTGCTTCTTTGTTTATAGATTAAATCTCTTTTTCTTTTTCCTGTAAATAATTAGACCAAATGCCACAAGAGATAAGGCCCTTAAAGACCGTTGCTTCTCCTGACAAAAGGTTATAGCAATCTTCCTTGGAACATAGCAAGTTCTAACCAATCAAATTGCTGTAATGGATGTACTGGTCTTACATGGAAAATGTTGTAACCCTTTTGAACTTCTGTGTTTCTGCCTATATACATAATAATTTAGCTTCTGCACTTTGGAACACTGTCACTCTGGAGTCCGTATTTCCTAAATGCCATTCTCAAACTTTGAGCTTGAATAGACTCTGTACCTAATTATATTTCCTGGATCTCATCATTTAAGGTTGACATCTTTATCTTGCATGTAAGCATATTTTTTACAAAAAGACATATATAAGAATATTCATTATATTCTTGAATATAAGAACATTCAAATATTCTATCTTTGTAATAACAAAAACGTTAAAGCAAAATGAATTGTGGTGTATTTATTCAATAAAATATTACATAATAAAAAATGAATGAATTTACTTTTCACAGAAAAACAGGAATAAATCTTTCATATACATTTAGTAGAAGTTCATATACAAAAATATACAGCTCTATAATTTCATTTTATTAAAGTTAAAAAAGAAGTGAGACATTTACTATAGTTTCATCAGCATGCATTATAAATCACTAGTAATAGTTTACCAAGAATATAGAAAAAATTGCCTTTAATTGTAGTTTAAAGTTTTTTTTTTCCAACACAACACACATTGAAAGATGTGAGAATTGGAAACCATTTGAATTATAAAAAAGTTGGATTGTTATTATAGCTTCATGAAGTAGCTGCGGTAACATTAGAAGAAGCTTTCATTTTTCCTTCTATTGCCTCAGATTGTAGACTGTAAATCTTAACATATTCCATAAAATGAAGAACAGTGTATTTGCCAGGTTGCAATTTGTTATTCTTGGTTTTAATTTAGCATTGCCAATGTACCAAAATATAGAAAGGAAAAAATAAAAGTTCTTATATGATAATATTTTCAGTAACTTAATCAGAAATATCTATAAGCTATTAGTTGCTACTTTGGTATTACTCTATGGATTTTTTTTTTCACTTCTCCACATACTACCCATAGTCACCTTGCTTTAACTTATCTTCCATGCTGCTAATGACATTAATGCTTATAAATTGACTGAATTTTACTACCTCACTGATGTTGGTTTTGTCTTGCCTTATGATGTAAGGTCTGGCTCATGCATTACTGATAAGACTATTCAGGAAACTACATAGATGCCTGTGGCAAGTTCAACTATTGGAGTCATAAAAAGGAGGGACAATACTATTACTCTGAAGACCTAAATGTTGGTGACACATAGATGAAAAATTATTTGTCCAAGTATTTTTATAAAGTTGGAAATTTATTTCAAAGATAGTACTTCCCCACATTGTGCTAATATGTTTTATCTTTTTACACACACACACACACACACACACACACACACACACACACACACATATATATATATATAGAAATCTCATTACACATAAATAACAGATGTTTGTTTTAGGTATGATATTACTGTTTTGAAGGTCAGCCCATTTATTAAAATGTTTCTTTTATCCTGTATATTTACAAGACATACCTGAGCTGAATTTTTTATCATGGGCATTTTAACAAGAATTCAACTACTGCCTATTTCCTACTGAATTGGAAAATAATAGACTTTTGTTATGATAAAATGCTCTTGATTTTGTTTAGAAAAAGATGAAACAATTCTATGGCAATACAAATTACGTTAACAATATAGTTGAGTCTATAAGTGCTATCCCATTAACAAGTAGTTTTACTCTGTTTACCATTTTCTAAAAAGTCCACCTTTAGGGTTGGAATATTTTATACTTGTCTCCAAACAAAATGTGTCTGTTTCTATAACATTTCACTCATGTCAGTTGTGCTGTTATTCTGTGAAAGAAAATGGGAAGAAAAAAATGTAATTTTTATTTTCCCCTAAAGCCTTTTTATACATAAGCAAAGTCTGCATGGCAAAATATCATTTCTTCTACAAGTTGTTCATGAGGATAAATGTTACTCTACTTATAAAAAATAGCATGTGTTAAAAATCTCCAATGGGAAAAAGTAGTTTTTTCTTAACATCAAATGGTTTTAAGTCATTTGTATAAAACAAATTAACCATGAAACCTGAAAATAATTTTACTTTACCTTTGATATTTATGTAGATATGTAATATTTAAAATAGATTTAGAAGACATATTTCAATCGATTTAGAAAAGCAAGAATGTGTGTGTATATCAATATACCTGTGTATGTTTATATAGGGGTGTTTGTGTGTTTTTGGCAGTGAGGATAGAAAGAAGATGGACTGAATTGCTTTTAACATGGTAGAATTAATTTAACATAGAATTTAATTAAGGAAGATTATTGAGGGAGAACTTGATTTAGTGATCAAAGTGGCTTCTAGGGTTGACTAAAGTGTAAATTTCTTTCTCACTGTAAGACCTTGACCTCTTTTATCTTAGAACATTTACCTTAGATGACTTGTAATGGCAAATTTTTTCTCTACCTCCTTTGAAATGTATATACATTTCCCGAAAAGCCTCTTGTCAAGTTTAGAACCCGGTAATATGTTTCTCAAGTACCTGGGAGCTCATAGTCTCATAGAGGAGATATACAGACTTTATTTATTTATCTTAAATGTTTAATAATGAATATATTTATGTGAGTGCATATACAATATAAAATATATAATTTCACTTTTTCCAAAAGTAGGTAGAACACAAGTTCACTTAGAAAATTTACCTTACATATAGAAATAATTAATAGTCTTTTAGCTACATAGACCTAGATTTAGAATTGAGTTATTACTTGCCCGAAAATCAAGATGAGTTACTTATCACCACACAGGAACAAATATTTATATCTTAAGTACAGTAACATCTGGGGTATTTTAAATAGGTCTGGTAGACACTGGTGATGAATTTAAATTCCAACACACTACCAAATGTATAACAACTACAAAAAAAAATTCAATAAACAATTTGGTACAGTTAGTTAAACAAGTCTATTGGAAAGTTTGACAATGCAATAAAGACAATGCTATGAAGTCACTAAATTGACTTTAATTTCTTCATGGGCATGGAGATAAACAATATATCCCAGCATTACTAAAATATAAGGCTATGAGGCTGAGTTTCATTTAGAGAAGTATGGATACAAGTGATGGTCTAAGGTCAGATGTCTAAGACCTCTTGTGAGGTCTCCTATTATTAATATTTTGGTTTTGATATATTGATGTTTATTTTCTACCATAATGTAGTTTAGCATAATCTATCTAGGTAGGACAAGTAGAATAAAAAGATAAAAATGTTATTTTAGTGTTTAAGGAACTAATATTTTACATAGCTGAAGATCCTCTGTATTTGTTTTTTTTTTTTTTGAATTCTTATGAGAAATTTACATCCAGGCACTATCATAGATCCAAATTTTGGTGAGTATGAAAATAATGAATAAATTAACTAAAATTAAGTGTGTTTGCAAAATAATGAATTCTTACTCCTGAATTATATATGGTTATGCTTTAGTTTGAATTGCCTGCTGTTAATTCACACAGCAGTAGTTAAATTATGTATTGCACATTGTCTGTAGTAAGTATAAGCATTTTACCAGCCTACAAAATTGTCTTCCTCAAACAAGTTTTCATTAAGAGGATTGTGAAATATTCAATAATTGATTAAGCATACTGTATGACTAAGTAACATAATGTTCCCATTGATTTTTTCTCATTTAATTAACTTTATATTTAGTAAAAATATTTTGATTTAAATATAAACTTTAAAATCATTCTGTCTATGAATGAATGTTAAAACAAAAGTAGAATATAATATTGAAATAGATTAAAAATTATAAGCTATAATTGAGTAGAAAATGCTTTGTGTAATATTAAACATATTTAAATGGATTTATTACAACTTTAATTATAACTGGAAAGGTTTATTGTTTATGCACCTGGTCTATGAAGTATGGATCAGCTGTCTCTATAGTATCTTTGTATTTTAAATTGGTGCTATTCTGTCTGTTTTGAAATATAAAAGCATTTGCTTATTATCCAATAGCTATTTTAAAACTAATAACTACACTGAATATGAAATAATTAGCCATGGCTATTCATAAAATTATTTATTTATTATTTATTGTAAGTAAATTTTAAAGAATGTGTAATATATATGTCGTGTGTGTGTGTGTGTGTGTGCGCAGTATTTTTTCACATGTATTAAAACATGATAAAGTTATTGAGGGGACAGAGCAGCAATAAAATGTTCTCAATGTATGCATTTTTAACATGACATGATGCTGTAATAATAAGGGAAAAGGTTTACATGTAACCTGACAGACTTTGCTATGTAGAAAGAGATTATAATAATATAAAATACCAATAACAAAATATAATAATAATATATGATATTGTTTCTATGATGAAGGTAGATTAATGATAAATATGAATACCCAATTTATAATATAAATAATCATAATCTGGAGTTAATTCAATGCCAACTGATTACAGTGTTATAAAATATAAAATATAGAAATGATAACTGTTAAAAAAAAAAGGTCTAAAGACAAAAGCTTAATTAATCTCCATTTTTATTTTATACTTATTTGTAAAAATATGTTGGTCAGTACTGTCATTTATCTGATTAATCAATGCAGATCTTGCCTTTACATAAAGTTAGTGTATTAGTCCATTTTCATGCTGCTGATAAAGATTGGGCAGTTTAAAAATAAAAAGGTTTACTGGATTCACAGTTCCACATGGCTGGGGAAGCGTCACAATCATGAAGGAAGGTAAGGAGAAGCATGTCACGTCTTACCTGTATTGCAGCGGGCGAAAAGAGAGCTTGTGCAGAGAAACTCTCATTTTTAAAACCATTAGATCTTATGAGACCCATTCACTATCATGAGAAAAGCTGGGCCTACAGCATGTGGGAATTATGGGAATGACAAAATAATATTTGGTTGTGGACACAGAGCCAAATTATGTCCTAGTAATCCAAGTAACTCATCAGGGTGAGTTCCTAGAATTAATCCTTTACCAACACAGAGGTTAGGAGCTCTGGCCCTTGTGTAATAGAAAATCCACCTATAACTTTTGATTACCACAAAACTTAACAATTAACTCCCTACTGGAAGCCTTACTGATAACACAAACCATCAATTGACACATATTTTGTTTGTTATAGGTATTATATATTGTATTCTTACAATAAAATATGCTAGAGAAAAGCAAATAATATTAAGAAAATTATAAGAAAAAATATATTTATAATGTTGTGCTATATTTATCATTACAGTAAGTTGAAGTTACTGGTTTGTAGGATGAATCGTCTATCTGAAATGGTGGATGACCACAGCTGCAGACTTCAACCTAAAGTTCATATTAAATAATTCCATTCTTTTTTTTCTTGTAATGTTGACTTTTCTCTGCTTGGGAGCACTTCCAGCATCACTAGTAGCACTTTGTATGGGTGTTGAGACAGTCAGGTAGGAGGGTGTATGGTAATACTGAGTGTCAACTTGATTTGATTAAGGGATACAAAGTAATAACCCTGAGTGTGTCTGTGTGGGTGTTGCCAAAATAGATTAGCATTTGAGTCAGTGGGCTGGGAAAGGCAGATCCACCTTAATCTGGTGGGCACAATCTAATAGGCTTCCAGCAAATATAAAGCAAGAAGAAAAATGTGAAAAGGAGAGATGGGGCTAACCAACCAGCCAACATCTTTCTCCTAGGCTTGATGCTTCCTGACTGCAAACATCAAACTCCAAGTTCTTCAGTTTTGGAACTCAGACTGGCTCTCCTCAGCTTGAAGATAGCCTATTGTAGGACCTTGTGATTGTGTAAGTTAATATTTAATAAACTTTATACTTATATATATCCTATTAGCATAGTATATTTTTATATTCATGTATATATTTATGTATGTATGTATATATATATATATGTGTGAGAGCAGATATCTATATCTATATATATAGATATATATATCTCCTATTAGTTCTGTCCCTCTAAGAGAACCCTGACTAATACATATTTTGGTATCAGGAGTGGTTATAGGGGAACATAATATTATGGATAGAATTCTTTCATTGGTTTTATAGTTTCTGGAATTGATTTCTGGTATCAGGAGTGGTTCTAGAGGAAAAGGATATTAAGGATAGAATTGTTTCATTGGTTTTGGGGATTCTGGAGTTGGCTGCATAATATGATTAGATCTCAAAATGCTAAGAAGTCTATTTCTAATAGCATGAACACTGACAGTCTTTGGCATGAACTGTTCAGAGAGTTATGCAAAATAAATGCATTTGACACTCCTGATTCACTGTTGATGAGAGTCAAGGAATTTAGTGACTTTATACATAATACCTTTGACCATATGTGGAGAACCAAGAAACATAATGAAGCTGGTTAGTTGCTCCTAAGTTCAGCAGACAAAGTGATAAAAGAAAACAGTGAACTCAGGGTTCTGTGTCTCAGTTTCAGAAGCAGATACTGAGCCTCAAATCTGCTAAGATTGCCCTGAGTGATAGTCTTATCTCCTGTAGGGAAAGAGCTGAAATTGTGAAAAATAGTCACAACCTCTTATCATGTGAGTGGCTGCCTTGTAATGAAGGTGCATGCACAGCCTTGCCAAGTGCCTTCTTTTAAAGTGAGAACATTGATTGAAAGAATAGGAACCTGCAACTTGGAATGGGGACATATGGGAAAACTATAATGAAGCTGGGCACACTGTTTGTAAACTCCAATGAACCTTTCTTTGCCAGAAGGAACAGCTTCCCTATCCCCAGTAGTGGCAACATCCCCTCTCCCATCCATATTGCTGTCAGCCTTTCCACATTTGTCTGGGAAGATAAACCCTGCACTGACTGAGGCAATAGTGATGGCTGCCCCGAGGCAGTTCCCAGGCAAAATAATGTTGATTCTTCTCAGGGACCAACCCCAACACCCCTGTTTGCTGGTAGACCTATAACTAGACTAAAATCCCATCAGGTTCCTGGAAGTGAGTTTGAGAGTGGGACCCATGAGGAGGTATGCTACACTCAAAAAGAACTGCTTGAGTTCTCTAATTTAGCATGAGAGAACAGTCATGAGAATGGATATCAAGGGTATTTGATAATGGTGGAAGAAACATAGAGTTGGATCAGGCTGAATTTATTTATTTGGGCCCACTCAGTAGGGACTCTGAATTTAATGCTGCAGCTTGGGGAGTTAAAAAAGGTTCTAATAGTTTACTTGCTTGGTTAGCTGAAATATGGATTAAAAGATAGCCCACTGTGAGTGAGCTGGAAATGCCTGATCTCCCCTGGCTTAATGTAGAGGAAGGGATCCAAAGACTTAGGAAGACTGAGATGGTTGAATGGATTAGTCACTTTAGACCTACTCATTCTAGCTGGGAGGGGTCAGAAAATATACCCTTGACCAATGCCTTGCAAAATAGATTTGTGAGGGCAGCACCTTCATCTTTGAAGAGCCCCATAATTGCTTTTCTCTGTATGTCAGATCTAACAGTAAGAACCACAGTCACTCAACTACAAAATTTAAATACAATCTAAATACTGAATCCCGAGGTGGCAAGTGACAGCACTCAATTGTCAGAAACAAGGTGGGCATAGCTACTTCTGCTGGACAGCAGAGGCAAAGCAAAATCAAAATAGTATGACTTGTGTAGAACTCTGGTATTGGCTAATTACAGTGTTTCTAGAAGTAAAATTGATAGAAAGTCTACTGCATTACTACTTATTTTGTGTAGGTTGAATGGACAAAATAGTAATTTGAATTATAAGAGAATCACGGTCCCTCAACCAATTTCCAGACTTCAACCAGTTTACAGACCCAGAACACTTTAAATGAAGGGAAGACTAGGTCCCCTTAAGGAAGGACCCCATTACATTATTTACAACTTACGCAGTGAATCTTTCTCCCATCCTTCCCCAAAGAGACCTCTGACATTTTGCCAGGGTAACTGTGCACTGGGGAAAGGGAAATGATCAGACATTTCAAGGACTACTGGACACTGGCTCCAAGGTGATATTGATTTTAGGACACCCAAAATGTCATTGTGGTTCTCCAATTAAAGTACAGGTTTATGGAGGTCAGGTAATGGAATTTTAGCTCAGGTCTGACTTGCAGTGGGTCCAGTGGGTTCCTGGACTTATCCTATGATCATTTCTGCAGTGCCAGAATGCATAATTGGCATAGACATGATTCTGCTGGCAGAATCATGACATTGGCTCTCTGACTGGCAGGGTGAGGGCTGTTATGGTGGGAAAGACCAAATGGAAGCCATTAGAGCTGCCTCTGCCTAGAAAAATAGTAAATCAAAATAATATTACATCCTTGGAGGGACTGTGGAGGTTAGTGTCACCATTATGGACTTGAAAGACAAAGGGGTGGTGACTCCCATCTCATCCCTGTTCATCAACTCCCTTTGGCCTGTGCAGAAGAGAGATGGATTTTGGAGAATGACAGTGTATTATCATAAGCTTAACCAAGTGGCGACTCCAATTGCAGCTGTTGTACCAGATGTGGTTTCATTGCTTGAGCAAATTAATACATCTCCTGGTACCTGCTATGCAGCCATTGACTTGGCAAATGCCTTTTTCTCCATTCCCGTCCATAAGGCCCACCAGAAGCAGTTTGACTTTAGCTGGCAAGGCCAGCAATATACCTTTACTGTCTTACTTCAAGGGTATATCAACTTTTCAGCTTTGTGTCATAATCTTATTTGAGAGAACGTAAGGCTTTTTTTGCTTCTGCAAAATATCACACTGGTCCATTAAATTGATGGCATTATGCTGATAGTATATCTGAGTAAAATTCAGGGGCTTTCTACATCAGTAAAATTTTTAGAGTTCCAGTGATATAAGGCCTGTTGAGATACTTCATTTAAGGTAAAGGATAAAATGCTGCATTTGGTCCCTCCTGCAACCATGAAAGAGGCACAAGGCCTAGTGGGCCTTTTTGAATTTTGGAGAAAACACATTCCTCATTTGTGTGTGTTACTCTGGCTCATTTATCAAGTGACGTGAAACACTGTCAGTTTTGAGTGAGGTCCAGAATAGGAGAAGGCTCTGGAATAGGTCCAGGCTACTGTGCAAGCTGCTCTGTCACTTGGGCCATATGACCCAGCAGATCCAATTGTTCTTGAGGTGTCAGTGGCAGATAGGGATGCTATTTGGAGCCTTTGTCAGGCCCCAACAGGTAAAATCACAGGGAAGTCCTCTGGGAATTTGGAGAAAGGCCCTGCTGTATTCTGCAGATAACTACTTTCCTTTTGAGAGACAACACTTGGCCTGTTACCGAGCTTTGATGGAAATTGAATGCTTGACTGTGGGTCCTCAAGCAAGTCACCATGCAACCTGAACTGCCTATCATGAACTGAGTGCTTTCTGACCCATCTAGCCATAAAGTGGATCATGGACAGCAGTGTTTCATCATTAAATGAAAGTGGTAATTGGGCTCAAGCAGATCCTGAAGTCACAGGTAAGCTATATGAGGAAGGGGCTCAAATGTCCATAATCTCCACTCCCACCATCCTGCCTTCTCTTCCCCAGCCTGCACTGATGGCCTCATGGGGAGATCTTTATGATCAGTTGACAGAAGAAGAGAAGACTAGGGCCTGGTTCATAGATGATTCTGCGTGATATACAGGCACCACATGAAAGTGGACAGCTGCAGCACTATAGCACTTTGCCTGGAAGGAGAAATGCCAGATGTGTGATTATATACTGATTCAGGGTCTGTAGCTAGTGGTTTTGCTGAATGTTCATGGACTTGGAAAATGCATGATTGGAAAATTGGTGACAAAGAAATTTTAGGAAGAAGTATGTGGATGGACCTCTCTGAGTGATCAAAAACTTGAAGATATTTGTATCCCATGTGAATGCTCACCAACGAGTGACCTCCACGGAGGAGGAGTTTAATAATCAAATGGATAGGATGACCTGTTCTCTGGACACCACTCAGCCTCTTTCGCTAGCCACCCCATCATCGCCCAATGGACCCATGAAGAAAGTGGCCATGGTGACAGGGATGGAGGTTATACATGGGCTACAGCCACTGCTGGGTGCCCAATTTGCCAGCAGCAGAGACCAATACGGAGCCCTCAGTATGGCACCATTCCTCGGTGTGATCAGCCAACCACCTAGAGGCAGGTTGATTATCATCTGTGAACCAGGCCCTAGTCTTCTCTTCTTCTGTCAACTGAACATAAGGACCTCCCCATGAGGCCATCAGTGCAGGCTGGGGAACAGAAGGCAGGATGGTGGGAGTGGAGATTATGGACATTTGAGCCCCTTCCTCATAGAGCTTACTTGTGACTTCAGGATCTGCTTGAGCCCAATTACCACTTTCATTTAATGATGAAACACTGCTGTCCATGACCCACTTTATGGCTAGATGGGTCAGAAAGCACTCAGTTCATGATAGGCAGTTCAGGTTGCATGGTCACTAGAGCCTCTGCTTCCTGGGCTCCATCAATCCCCTGATCTCAGCTTTTTGAGTAGTTGAGACTACAGGCACATACCACCATGCCCAGCTTTTGCCATGTTGCTCAGGCTGGTCTCGAACTCCTGGGCTTAAAAGATCCACTCAGCCTCCCAAAGTGCTGGGATATCAGGTGTGAGCCACCATGCCTGTCTCTCTTAGTACATTTTTATCATTGTTGATTTAAAGTTAGTTTTGTCTGATTTAGCAATAGCAGCCTATACTATTATTTGTTTTTTGTTTGCTTAATATATTTTTCTCCAACTCTTTACTTTGAGCCTTTGGGTCTCATTGCATGTCAGATGGGTGTCTCAAAGACAACACACAACTTTCTATTTTTTTCAGGAATGTCAGTGAGTCATAGGTTTGGTCTTTTCACATAATGCCATTTCTCAAGTGATTTTGAAATCTTTTTTGAAATTATTTTTAAATATTTGTCATTGTTTTACTAGTCATCTACATGTTTTAATGTTAAAACACTAAAAAAAGCTGTAGCTATTTAATACATGTATTTAGAAGTGTCTCATAATGAACATTATACAGTGTGAGCCCTATATAACACCAATTACTTTAAAAATCGTATTATTAACTAGTAATAATCAGCTGGAGATTTCATAGTAAAAATATCCCAATCATAAACTGACATTACCATGTAATTTGTTAGGGCTACATGAAAACACCTACAAAATTTGCTGAAGGACCAAGAGGAAACCCCAAATAGATTTAGATTAGCGATCATCAATGCCAAAACATTAATTCTTCCCATGTTGACACATAAATGAAAATCATTTACTGCGTAAATTAAAATAATTTTGTATAGGCCATCACAATCTGTTGCCTCAATGATCTGTGCAATTTGTTAGGGCTACATGCAAACATGTATAAAATTTGCTGAAGGACCAAGAGAAAACCCCAAATAGATTTAGATATATTTAGTGGTCATCAATGTAAAAACATTAATTATCTCCATGTTAACACATAAATGAAAATCATTTACACCATAAACTAAAATAATTTTGTATAGGCCATCACAATCTGTTTTTAAAAGTTTATCTGGAAGAGAAATCATGCAAGTACAGTAAAACAAACAAACAAACAAAAAAAATTACATCTAGGCTGATCCTATCAAATGCTAAATTATATTACAAACATATACATGCATGTCTAATTACAGATTATAATAAAACATTACAAAATACATGTCAAGTTAGATTTTGCATATTAAATCAATGGGAATGTAGACACTATTCAATAAACAATATTAGCACATTTGAATAATGTTTTGGAAAAGAAGGAAACCAATATTCATACTTTACATTATATACAATATTTCCAGACTGGTTTAAGAAGTAGTTGTCTTTGAAGTATTATAAAACTATTATAAAAACAATACAGGAAACTCATACCATAATATTGTTTGGGGAAAATTTTTTTTTCTACAAAATATCTTAGATTATGTAAAATAAAAAAGAAAAGCATCTGTATGAAAGAAATGTGTTTGCAATAAAGGTGAAAGGCAAATAGTTGATTTGGACAAAATTTATACACACACATACACACACACACAAATAGAAATGACATAAAGAAACATAGTTTTATATAAATCAGAAGACAAAAAGTTACTTTATACCCTTAAAGTGAGCAGTGAATAGAGAGTATTTATACGCGGGATAGAAATTTAAGTTGGCTATACATTTTTAAAAGGCGTATTTGCAGTTATAACATTTTCAAATTGTGTATAACTGCAATTCTACTGTTAGTAATTAATCCTACAGAAATAATTTTTCACATACACAAAGTTATATGGATGAGGATGCTTTCTACATCATTCGTCATAATAGGGCAACTGTAAAACCTAAATACTCATGAATAGGATAAATATTAATAAGTGATGCATCAATACTGTAGCATTCCTGCCATGGCATTCTCCCAAATAATGTAGTATCAACAATAGACTATTGTTACCATGACATTCTCTCAAACAAAATCAACTGAAAAATTAAAGCTGATCTGAAATAATTTTCATGATTTTTTCTTAACCAGTAAGGGCTTATCAGAGTATTTATCATTTGGTACTATGGATGTAAAAAAAAAAAAAGAAAGAAAGAAAAACTACCCGCTATAATGTAATTGTGCCTAAAGATCTATGAAAAACATGGATCAGTTATTAAGAGTAGATATGTCCAGGGAGGGGAAGCAGTTTGGGATACATAGGTTACAGTTTCAAGTTTTATTTTTATGATCTTGTATGCCTTCATTCTTAAAGAAATATTAAAGTAGTCACTTATGTAAAAAAAGATCAACGCTCAAATATCTATTAATTAATTTTGTGTATATAATTAAGTTACCAGATTGCCAAAACTTAGAATTCTAGAAAGTAATAAAGTTGTTGAATCACGTTTTTATTTTTATTGTCATTTAATATGTTTCTCTTTGCCTGGGAATCCTCTAACTGCTTTTGTTATCTGGCTTGGGGTCAATGTTAGATGATAGAGTCAGGAGATTTGTGCTTTTAATACTTTACTTATACCATTGAACATGAGTGATTGTTTAATCTATTACTTGATTTTTCTTTAAGCAAGTAGTTTTTAATGTACCATAGTATTTTTCTGTCAGACAAAACCTTAGGAACCCTTTTTAATATAATAAATTTAGCCCAGCGTGGTGGCTCACACCTGTAGTCCCAGCACTTTGGGAGGCCAAGGCAGGAAAAGCACGAGGTCAAGAGATAAAGAGCATCTGGACAACATGATGAAACCCCATCTCTACTAAAAATACAAAAATTAGCTGGTCGTGGTGGCGCATGCCTGTAATTCCAGCTACCGGGGAGGCTGAGACAGGAGAATCACTTGAACCCAGCAGGCAGAGGTCACAGTGAGCTGAGATCACGCCACTGCACTCCAGCCTGGTGACACAGAGAGATTCCATCTCAATAAATAAATAAATAAATAAAATATAAAAAATAAATATAAGTATATAAGCTTCATGAGGACCAGTAATATGAAAATATAATTATTGAAATATTAATGAACAAGTTTTGACATAGTAAGTTTTAATTTTTTAATTTCTTTATTAAAGTATTAAAATGTTAATGAGTTCTAGATATCATAATTGTAAGGTTCCAATAAATATAAACAATGTTGAGACTTTCCAATAGTTATAATGTGAACTGAAAATATATCTTATTTCTATTGTTAACAAAGGCACAGATGCAGTTAAAATTACCATGATTTATTGTCACGGAAGACAACCTCTAAAATTTATACCTGAACCATGATTTTATCTCCTGGTTTTCACATCTTTGGATAATTCCCTCTTGAGTATGAGTTGAACTGACTAATTAGTTTCCAACAGATAGAATACAACCGATGTGCTGAAATGTCTTTTCTCTCATAGGTTATACAAAGTCTTAAGCTTCTGTCCTAGTTTCTCTCTCACTGTTTTGACATGTTCACTTGCTCTTTTGGATTATTTTCTCTGGGAAAAGCCAGGTGTCTTGTCAAGAAGCAGCACTGGACAGATACTCAAGTCATGATCTTGGAAGTAGACTTTGTAAGGCTTGCCTATACAAGTGGATGAATTTGGAAGGAGATACTCCGGGCGTTAAGCCTGACATAATTAGAGTCCTGGCTCACACCTGCATCTGAAAGACTCAGCTGAGATGCCTAGCCTAGATTCATGACTAAAAGACATCCAAAGATAATAAATGTTTATTGTTTCAGATGCCAAATTATAGGATAATTGCTAGGCAAAAATAGCAAGCTAATTGAAATGTGTACACTCTAGTTAAAAGAAATAATAAATTTCAATTGGAGATGATAAGAATAAAGATGTATTCCAGTTTCATAGACCTCTGACTTAGAACTCTAAATTAAGAATGTCAATTCTAGGCCTACATGTTTAGAGTAAAATAATTTCACTCATTTCAGCTAAAAATAGAACAAAGTGCAAGTTACAATTATCTTTAAATACTTTAACTTCTAGAAAATAAAGTCAGCAATTTATGCAATGGAAGAAGGCAGCACTGATAGGCTTAAAATTGCAAACTATTTTATCATTTTCTGAGGTGAAATTTTATTTAGCAGTTAGGAAATTCTGCTG
Organism: Cheracebus regulus; assembly: GCA_963574635.1. Lineage (NCBI taxonomy): Eukaryota > Metazoa > Chordata > Mammalia > Primates > Pitheciidae > Cheracebus > Cheracebus regulus. The sequence continues at coordinate 64,250 of CAUYQU010039555.1, read as the reverse complement.
TGTTATTTGGTTACCAACAATGGGTAGAAATTTTCAGGAGCTGCAGACATATACATATGTTAAGAGATATCATTAAATTACATTAGTTTATTTAAAGTCATGGATGCCATAATTTACTGAAATAACAGGTAGTTATCAGTTTAAAGATAAAACTCAGGCAAAGGATCAAGGAAGTATTTTTGTCAAAATAAAATATAAATGAAAAGTTTTTAGCACTTTTAAAAAATAAATTTTATTGTTTATATTTAAGATATTCTACATAATGGTCTAAGATACATGCATATAGTAAAATGGTTACCATATCGGAACAGATTAAGGTACACATCATCTCACATAGATACCCATTATTGCCCCTGTGGCAGGAGAAGGCTTCAATGGCTCATTTTGCAAAAATTCTAAATGTAATACACCATTATTAACTATAGTTCTCATGTTGTAAAAACTTAGTTTCTAAAACATTTTAGTTAAGTGCATATTTGATAGCTTGCTAAGGAAGTGAGAAGAGGCCATGATATTAAAAACCTGTTTCTCTCATTGTAATAATAAAAATAGAATTTTTTAATAATAAAAACAGTTCTGTAAATATTCAAATCAATTTAAAAAGTTTAAAATATATAGATTAATAGAGAACAAATCTTGAAGATTAATTCATAGGAAGCCAAACATCAATTTTGAAATTACTAAAAAGAAATCAAATAGCCTGGCAGCTCATAATCAGAACAACTCAGCTTCTTATTTTCAAGGACTAGTTGATAGCTACCAAAAAAAATGTAAATTACACACAATTTACAACAAGAAGACTGATAATAAACCTCACATCTCCATTTATACCTGCCATGTGGTATACCAAGCAAAACAAAACTTTGTCTATTCATGACATACAGCCCAAATCTAGTTTAGTCACTCAGAATTATGTGAGAGAAGATTGTCTTTAAAGATACTAACTTACATTTGTATTTTTAATATTTTTTATTTAAGAAAATTCTGGGCACGTTAGCAAAAATTTCAGTAACTGTGATAAAAATGACATATACCAATTCACAAGAGAGACAAATTTAATATTTGTTTTTATTGACTTGTTGAATAACCACATAACCACAGAGGGAAAATTTTGAGGTTTTTGGTTTATTTGTTTTATTCTTGAAAACACACCCTGGAAAATATCCTTATGAGAAATCTGATTTTGTATGTGAACTATAGCATTATCTGTTGAAATCACTATTTTTCACAGATTGAGTAGTACAATTTGTTAGCCACAAAAGTTAAATATGTGTAAGAGGCAGTTCATTGTTATTATCAAAGTAAATGTAATAGTAAGCAAACATGGCATGTTCTCACTCATAAGTGGATGTTGAACAATGAGAACACATGGACGCAGAGGGGAACCACACGTGGGGGCCTGTTGGGGGTTGGGGGACTAGGGGAGGGATAGCAGGGGGTGGGGGCATTGGGGAGGGCTAACATTAGGAGAAATACCTAATGTCAATGACAGGGGGATGGATGCAGTAAATCACCATGGCATGTTACCTGTGTAACAAACCTGAACATTCTGCACATGTACCCAAGAACTTAAAGTATTAAAAAAAAATCAAAGTCATGAATTCTCTTCTTGATGATAAACTAAATGATTTTTATATTCGGACAAATATTCATTATTTTATCATTCTGATGAGGCTTTTTTTGTCATAAGAAACAGACTCCCCACTTGCAATGGTGGCAACATCCCCTCTCCCACCACACTGCCATCAGTCTTTCCACCTTTGTCTCATGAGATTAATTATGCACTGCCTGAAGCAACAATGATGGCCTCTCTTGAGGCAGTTGCCAGTCAAGACAATGATGATTCTCTTCAGGATCCACCCCCAACACCCCTGTTTGCTTCTAGACCTATAATTAGACTCAAGTCTTAGGCTCCTAAAGGGGAAGGTCAGAGTGTGACTCATGAGGAGATGCACTATGCTCCAAAAGAACTGCTTGACTTTTCAAATTTATGAAGCAGAAATCTGGAGAACAGGTATGGGAATGGATATTAAGGGTGTGGGATAATAGTGGAAGAAACTTAAAGTTAAATCAGGCTCAATTAATTGATATAGGCCCACTTAGCAGGGACTCTGCATTTAATTCTGTAGTTCTGGGACTTAAAAAATCTCCTAATAGTTCATTTGCTTGGTTAGCTAAACTATGGATCAAAGGATAACCCACTGTGAGTGAGCTGGAAATGCCTGATCTCCCTTGGTTTAATGTAGAGGAAGAGATCCAAATGCTAGGAATATTGGGATGGTGGAGTGAATTAGTCATGTAAGACCTACTTATTCCAGCTGGAAAGGTCCAGAAGATATAACTTTCACCAATACCTTGCAAAATAGATGTGTGGGGGTAGCACATGCATCCTTGAAGAGCTCAGGGATTGCTGTTCTCTGTATGTCAGATCTTATGGTGGGAACCACAGTCACTCAATAACAAAATTTAAATTCAATGGAAATAATTAGATCCTGAGACGGCAGGAACCTAGCGGCAACACTAAACTGTCAAAGGCGAGGTGGGCATAGTTACCATGATGAACGGCAGAGGCAAAGCAGAAATCAGAATAGTCTGACTCGTGTAGAGTTCTGGCATTGGCTAATTAATCATGGTGTTACTTGATAGAAAGCCTACTACATTCTTACAACATTTGTATAAGCAGAAACCTTCCAGGTCTACGGACAAAAGACATTTGAAAAAATATAGAATCATAGCTCCTCAATAATTTCTAGACTTGAACCAGTTTACAGATCCAGAACCCCTTGAATGAAGGGATGGGCTGGTCGTCTTGAGGAAGGACCACACTATACCACCTACAATTTTTTTCTGTTAATATTTCTCCCATCCATTCCCAACATTTGGTCAAAGCCATTCAACAAGTCTCAAGGAGGTTCCATACTTTCTCACATCTTCTTGTCTTCTGAGCCCTCCAAATCTTAGGAAGTTCCAAACTTTCATCTGTTTTCCTGTCTTTATCTGAGCCCTCCAAACTGTTCCAGTCTCTGCTACCCAATTTAAAGTCACATCCACATTTTCCATTATCTTTATAGCAGCACCTCACAGTCTGTGGTACCAATTTACTGTATTAGTTTGTTCTCATGCTGCTAATAAAGACATACTGAGACAGGGTAATTTATAAAGGAAAGAGGTTTAATTGACTCAGCTCTGCATGGCTGGGGAGGCCTCAGGAATCTTACAGTCATGGTGAAAGGGGAGGCAAACATATCCTTTCTCACATGGCAGCAGCAAGGAGAATAAGGAGTAAAAAAAGGGAAAGCTCCTTATAAACCATCAGAAGTAACGAGAATTCACTATCATGAGAACAGCATGAGGGTATCCACCCCCATGATTCAATTACCTTCTACCAGACCCCTCCCATGACAGGAGGGGATTATGGGAACTGCAATTCAAGATGAGATTTGGGAGAGATCATAGCTAAACCATATCAATAACATTATGCTGACTGGATCCAATGAGCAAGAAATAGCAAACACACTGAACTTATTGGTGAGACATTTGCATGCTAGGGAATGGAAAATTAATCTTACTAAAATTCGACCTTAGTGAAATTTCTAGGGGTCTGTTGAGATATTGCTTCTAAGGTAAAGGATAAGTTGGTGTGGGTCTGTTGAGATATTCCTTCTAAGGTAAAAGATAAGTTGCTGCATTTGGCGCCTCCTACAAACAAAAAACAAAAAAGGCACAACACCTAGTGGACCTATTTTGTTTTTGGAGACAATGCATTCCTTATTTCGGTAACTCCAGCCCATTTATGGAGTGACCCAAAAGGCTGTCAGTTTTGAGTTGGATCCACAAGAGGAGAACGTTCTGGAACAAGTCCAGGCTGCCATGCAAGGTGCTGTGTACTACTTGGGCTGTTTGACCCAGCAGATATGATATGGTTTGGCTATGCCCATACCCAAATCTCACCTTGAATTATAGTTCCCATAATTTCCAGATGTCATGGGAGGAACCTGGTAGGAGGTAATGGAATCAGGAAGGCAGTAAACCTCATGCTGTTCTCATGATAGTGAGATTTCATGAGATCTGATGGTTTTTATAAGAGGCTTTTCTCCTTTTTACTCATTCATCTCTTTGCTGCCACCATGTTTGCTTCCACTTTTACTATGATTGCAAGTTTCCTGAGACCTTCTCAGCCCTACTGAACTGTGATTCAATTAAACCTCTTTCCTTTATAAATTACCCAGTCTCGGATATGTCTTTATTAGCAGTGCGAGAATGAACTAATGCAAGATCCAATGGTGGCTAAGGTGTCAGTGGCAGACAGGGATGCTGTCTGGAGCCTTTGGCAGGCCCCAACAGGTAAATCACAGTGAAGTCCACTAGGATTTTGAAGCAGGGCCCTGCCGTCTTCTGCAGATAACTACTCTCCTTTTGAGAGACAATGGTTGGCCTGTTACTTGGCTTTGGTGGAAACTGAATATTTGATGATGGATCATCAAGTTACTATGTGACCTGAACTGCCTATCATGAACTGGGTGGTTTCTGACCCATGTAGCCATAAAATGGGGCATGCATAACAGCATTCCATCATTAAATGGAAGTGGTATATACCTGATCGAGCTCGAGCAGGTCCTGAAGGCATAAGTAAGTTACATGAGGAAGTGACTCAAATGTCCATGGTCTCTACTCCTGCCACCCTGTGTTCTCTCCTCTAGCCTGTACAGATAGCCTCTTGGGTAATTCTCTATAATTACTCGGCAGAAGGGAAGACTAGGGCCTGGTTTGCAGGTGGTTCTGCATGATATTCAGGCACCAGTGGATAGCTGTAGTACTATTACCCTTTTTTAGGACATCCTTGAATGACTGTTTAAGGGAAATCGTCCCAGTGGGCAAAACTTTGAGCAGTACACCTGGCTGTGCACTTTGCATGGAAAGAGAAATGACCAGAGGTGTTAACTATATATTAATTAATAGGCTGTAGACAATGGTTTGGCTGGACTTTCAGGGACTTCAAAGAAGCATGATTGGAAAATTGAGGACAAAGAAATTTGAGTAAGAAGTATGTGGATGGATTTCTCTGAGTGGTCAAAAACTGTGAATATATTTGTACCCCATGTGAGTGCTTACCAAAGGATTACCTCAGCAAGGAAGATTTTAATAATAAAGTGGATAAGATGCCTCATTCTGTGAATGTCACTCAGACTCTTTTCCCAGCCACTCCTATCATTGTCCAATGGGCCCATGAACAAAGTGACCATGGTGGCAGGGGTGAAGGTCCGGCATGGCTTCAGCAACTTGGATTTTCATGCACCAAGGCTGACCTGGCTAAGGTCACTGATGAGTGCCCAATTTGCCAACAGCAGAGATCAACACTGAGCTCTTGATATGGTACCATTTCTCGGGGTAATCAGCCAGCTATTTGGTGACAGGTTGATTATACTGGACCTCTTCCATAATGAAAAGGGCAGCAGTTTGTTCTTACTGGAATAGACACTCCAGATATGGATTTCCCCTATCCTGCATGCAATTCTTCTGCCAAGACTACATCTGTGGGCTCACAGAATGCACAGAATGCCTTATCCACTATCATCATATTCTACATTGAATTGATTCTGAAAAAGACACTCACTTTATGGATAAAGATGTGAGGGAGTGAACTCATGCTAATCAAATTCACTGGTCTTACAATATTCCCCATCATCCTGAAGCAGCTGGATTATTAGAACAGTGGAATTGGCTTTTGTAGTCACAATTACAGTGCCAATTAGGTGACAATACTGTGCAGGGCTGGAGAAAAGTTCTCCAGAAGGCTATGTATGCTCTGAATCAGTGTCTGATATATTGTACTGTTTTTCTCATAGCTAGGATTCAAGGGTCCAGAAATCAAGGGGTGGAAGTGCAAGTGGCACCACTCACCATCACCCCAGGTGACCCCCAACAAAATTTTTGCTTCCATTCTTGTGACATTATGTTATTCTGGGCTAGAGGTCTTAGTTCTAGAGTAAGGAACACTACCACCAGGAGACACAACAATAATTCCACTAAACAGGAAGTTAAGATTGTCACCTGGCCACTTTGGGCTTCTCCTAACTCTGAGTCCGCCGGCCAAGAATGGAGTTACGGTGTTGGCTGGAGTGACTGACCCATACCATCAAGATGAAATCAGTCTACAGCTCCACAATGGACCTAAGGAAGAGTATGTGTGAAACAGGAGATCCCTTAGGGCATCTCTTTATATTACCATGTCCTGTGATTAAGGTTATTGGGAAACTACAACAACCCAATCCTGGCAGGACTACAGATGGCTCAGACCCTTCAGGAGTAAGGGTTGGGTCGTTTCACCAGATTAATAACCAGGATAATCTGAGGTGTCTGCTGAAGGCAAAAGGAAGATAGAATGAGTGACAGAAGAAGATAGTTATCAGTACCAACTATGACCACCTGACCAGTTACAGAAATGAGGAATGACATGAATATTTTCTCCTTACTTTGTTAAGAACGTGTTTGTACATGTGTACGCTTGTACTAAGAAAATATCTTCATTTTATTTCCTTTCTTATTCCTTTATTATGTGTCATAAGATTTATTGACTCCATGTTAGCATTTAAGTGTTGTTAACTTTATGTAATAGCATTAAGATTAAAAAGTAGTGTTCTTCTGATTGTACAAAGGATAGATGTATTATGTTAGGTGTAATTTTAACCTTATTATTGTCTTTATTTAGAGATGTATGTGAGTTTAAGTTGACAACTGGTAGACTTGTGATGGTTAATATTAAGTGTCAACTTAATTGGAATGAAGGATGAAGAGTATTTTTTCTAGGTACGTCTGTGAGAGTGTTGCTAGAGGAGATTAACATTTGAGTCAGTAGATTGGGAGAAGTTCCACCCTTAATCTTAATGGGCATTATCTCTTCAACTGCCACTGTGGGTAGAAAAAGCAGGCAGACGAAGCTGGAATGAGGAGACCTGCTGAGTTTTCTGGCCTTCATCTTTCTCCTGTACTGGATGCTTCCTGCCCTCCACCATCAGATGCCGAGTTCTTTGGCTTTTGGATTCTTGTACTTACACTAGTGGTTTGCCTGTGGCTCTTGGGCCTTTGGTCACAGACTGAATGCTGCACTGTTGGCTTCCCTACTTCTCAGGTTTCGGAATTTAAACAGCTCCACTACAGGCTTCCGTGTTCCTCAACTTACAGAAGGCCTATTATGGGACTTTACCTTGTGAATCACTTCTCCTTAATAAACGCCCTTTCATGCATACATATATCCTATTTGTTCTGTCCCTCTAGAGAACCCCAACTAATAAAAAGTTACTATAACGTTTTTTTTCCTGAAGAAAACAACTACTTTTGATATTAAAATCAAAGAGTGAAATAATCCTCCTCGGAGTCTTTATAAAAAAGAAATTGTACAATGCAGTAAATTATATTCTTAACCACATCCTTTCAGTAAATAAAACTCCATGAAGTATAGTCACACTTCAGTATCTGTGAGGGATTGGTTTCAGACAACCCTGCAAATACAAAAATCCACAGATACTGAAGACTTTTGTATAAAATAGTGTAGTGTTTGTATATAACCTATGCGAATCCTCATGTGCACTATGAAACATTTCTAGATTACTTACAGTAACTGATACAATGTAAACTCTATGTAAAAAGTTGTTATAGCATATCATTTAGAGAATAATGATATAGAAATCTATCCGTACATGTTCAGTACAGGCACAATCTTTCATTGTTTTCTCCCCTATGTTTTCAATCCCTGGTTCATTAATTCCATAGACTTGAAACTCACATATATGGAGGGCTTGCTGTATATATATTTTTATTTTGAAACAAGGTCTTACTCTGTTGTCCAGGCTGGAGTACAATGGTATGATCATGGCTCACTGCAGCCTTAATCTCCTGTGCTTAAGCCATCCTCCCTCCTCAACTACCTGAATAGCTGGGATTACAAGCATGCATCACCCTGTCCAGCTAATTTTTGTCCTTTTAGTAAAGATGCGGTTTTGCCATATTGCCCAGGCTGATCTCAAACTGCTAGACCCAAGTGATCTACTCAACTTGGCCTCCTAAATTGCTTTTATTACAGGCTTGAGCCACTGAGACTGGCCTATATTTCTTAATTAATGGGAAAGTGCAATGTGTGCTTTAATTAAAGCACTTCTATATAGCATCAGTACAGTTTTGACCATGGAGTTCACTGAGGGATTGGCTTAGGTTGGAGATAGATTATGAATACCCAGATTCATAATAATGGATTAAATAGCCTTTTATTAAGATTCTATGAATACTATTTTCTCAAATGAGATTTTATAAAACAGTCATCCAAAAAATTTCTTTTTTTTAAACAAAAGACCAGTTTATACATTCCTTTGAATTATGTCTAAAAAAAATTAAATATACAAATTACATTCTCAAACCCAAAAGAATCTTTCTGAACAAATGAAATACAGATATAGACAAAGTCAGGACCCAAGTTATTTAAAAACAGTTTTTAAATTATAGTAAATTATATTTTGTAATGGCAAATGCAATAAGAAACTGACACTTATACAATTGTTAACGTTTCAACAAGCTCAATGATGGAGCAATGGTACCACAATTTATTTAAGTAAGAATTGTTCACAAATGTTTATGCTTCTGTAATATGCTTATTTAAATTTTGTCAGTGAATTTAAATAGCAAATGTTGAATCAACCAAAAAAATAGAAATGTATTTATTCTTAAAACATCTGAATTTTGCCCATGTGTCTAAAGTTGTGAATTACAGAAACATCCTGCAGAAACATCAGGTATTTGGTAAAGCAAGACACACAGGACAAGATTTTTATAAAGGTGCTTGTTCTCTGCTCCCATAACTACCTTAAATAACGTGGAGATTCTTAAGATGACTTTCAATATACCATAAATCACTTTTATAAACCTTTTTTATGTAAAGCATACACCCATAGTAGTTAAATACTATAACAGTGACTGTATAAATCAAATTGAGTGATGCCAAACCTTTAAGAAAAAACCGAGCTCAGTTTAATAACTATACAATGACATTTTAAAATTTCAATAATTTGATATGTAAGAATAATCAGTATTACAGTAAGTGTAGAGAACACAATTAGTTTTTTTTCAGATTATATCTCCTTAGAATCTAAATATCATACTACTTTTTCTTCTATGAAATTGTGTCATTCAATATAAATTTATGTAAATATTTAAGTTTTACATCTCTAAACTATATATTCCACTATAAAAGTAGCCTACATTTCTAAAATCATTTATTAAAGAATTGATAATATAATACTACTATGTCAAAACATCCATCTGTTGCATTTCAAACTTTTCTTCCCAAATACCATATTCTTAATTTGTAAAAGAACTATTGATTGATGCTCTTCCTCCATGAGTTAGCACATTTTCACATTGAACAAAGTAGTTGCATGATAACAAATAAAACATATAAGAATTCAAATAATGAAGGGGTTATCATTATGAAAGCTTAATAGAGTAAGGCTTGTAGAGGTCATGAAAACACACATCACACATACAAGGAAATGCCATTATCTGTATATGTGACATGATTCTAGGACACAGGTCCACCTTCTCATATATAATTACTTTTAAGAATTTAAAATTATAAACTACATAGTCCAATCTCTCATAAACATTTTCAAACCCACTAGAAAAGCAAAGTATAAATTATGCCTTTCTAATAAAATTGTGCTTTGAAATTATACTTCTTTGTCCATTTTTACAACCTCTTGTTCACATTTTTATAACTTTTTTAGGAATCTTGAAAACTGTGTTTAGACATCTAAAAATATGTTACTACTGTAACTAACATGCCTACTATCCAATAATTTACTTGCATATTTTTTTAAATTATTAAAGGAGAAACAGATTAATCCTAAATAATTAAATGTGAATGCACACTGCATTAAGTAGTACCCCAACCAATATTTCAATGTGAGCTAAACATGAATCATTATATTTAGTCTTGAATTCTGCACATTTGCAGGATTTAGATTTCACTTAGCAGTAGGTAATAATGTAAGTCTGAATATTTTGCAGTTTAAAACTACCATGTTCAAAATGTGGTGAACTTATTAAACAAATACTCTAAAGGGTGGTTACTGAAAATCATGTTGGGCATCCAGAATGTGTGCTTGGTGCCAATTTCGAATCACCACCAAATTGACTTTAAATATTTTGTAATTGTAAACGCTTTTAAACTTTGGATGGAATTGATGAGACCTGCAATTTGTAGACTATGACTGCAAAAGCAAGATAACACTGCCAGCTGATGTTAGGCAAGTGTACCCAACAGTTTGTAACATCATATTTTTAAGCCAAAGTCTGTTTAATAAAATCCATGAGAGCTGTATAAAAATACTTGTTTTTTACAGTATTTATATCTATTAGAACAGACTTAAAAAATATATAGAGTATGGCCTGGGCGTGGTGGTTCACACCTGTAATCCCAGCACTTTAGGAGGTCGAGGCAGGTGGATCACAAGGTCAGGAATTTGAGACCAGCCTGGCCAGCATGATGAAACCCCTTCTCTACTAAAAATACAAAAATCAGCCAGGCATGGTGGTGCATGCCTGTAGTCCCAGCTGCTTTGGTGGCTGAGGGAGGAGAATTTCTTGAACCCAGCAGGCTGAGGTTGCTGTGAGCTGAGATCGCACCACTGCACTCCAGCCAGGGTAACAGAGCAAGACTCCATCTGTATATATACATATATGTTATATAATATATAATATATTACAAATATTATATAATTAAATATATATTATAGAATATTTACTTTTTTCATTCATACTATATATGCATATATATGTTATATATATAATATGAATGCTGTATATAATGAAAAATGTGAAATATTTCTAATAGTAATTCTGTGTATCTACTGTATATATACATATATACAGTGTGAATGAAAAAAGTAAAATACTTCTAATAGTAATTTTGTCTATAGTCAATAATTAAATCAAAACCATATTCAAGTTATAAAAAGAGTATTTGCCCAACAAGTCATGTTACCATTTCTAATATATTCTCTCTCCCTGAATCAACTGATTAAATAACTCATGTAATCTGCATCCTCAGCTCCAGTGTTAATTAAAAAGGAAAAAAAAAACTCACTATTTTAAAGCTAAATGGTGGCTCCTTCTCAGCAGCTCTTGTGGGATCATAGAAAGGGAACTAAACATTTGGCTACCTCTCCCAGTCATGTGATCAGAATATTCCTGGGAACAGTAGGTTATGAGAGACCTAAAAAATTCTTCTGAGCAGCTTTAAATTTAAAGTTATAGTGCTGTTTAAAATAATGTAATATGGCAATCTGGAATATCTCCAAGAAAATTCATTTTGGTCTCAGTCACTGTTATCTGTACTATTATTTGTTTGAGTGTTGTTTTTGTCAACAATGGTAGATTAAAGAAATTTTTACAGATCAATGAGTAAAATGTTAATTTAATAACTTTCTAACTGTATACAGTATATGGATGATAGTTCAAAATTCTCCAAATGTAGCTATTATACAATAATTATTTTAAATTATTAAATGAGTAATCCTTTTAAATTACATTTTGAAAATGTAATGATAATTACATAAAAGTTTTTAATTTAAAATAATATTAAAGATTTATTTGATTTACAGAAATGAAATACAATTAGGAAATTAAGGGCTAACCTCCATTACTGTAAAAGTCACTGGCTATTATCTAGCACAGGGGCAACTGGATTGCTTTCAGCAGTCTTAAGGCACTAAAAGATCTTACAATTCATATGAAGAAATAGCGTGTATCTTTACATTAAATTTAGATATTATATTTATTCTCTGACAGACCCAGAATAATATTTTAATTTTTATGTTATCGAACAAAAAACTTTCAGCAATCCTTTGTTTAGTAACCTTTTGTATAAATATAAAAATCTCTAATAAGTGAAAATGTTTTTTTCAAATTATACTTCTGTTTTTTCACAGCTTTATAGGTAGTTATAATTTTAAAACTTTGAATATGTCATCTAATTTGATATATCTGTACAGAAAGAGCAAGATATAAACATTTAATAAGAATAAATCTAATTTGCAAAAATTGGTATCTGACATTTGTTGTGTGTTCTTGCAAAGAGTACATAGGACATTTCTACAACAATCAAAAAGACAAAATCTTTTTAAACTCAGATTTCAAGTTTCCTCTAATATTCCTCCTTCTAATTCAAACCCCTGGAAATACTTTCAAGTTTTGACTTCTAGATGCAATGTGGTTTGTTACATATACACGTTTTATCCTTAAACATTTATTTTTTAACCATTTAAACAATATGATTATATTCAGCATGATGATACTTTCACAGACTCTATGGAAGTCCTCTGTGCAAGATTAATGTGGAGATTCCTAGTGCACCGTCGTGAAAAACCAGTTAAAGATAGTATACAACTATGCTTTGGAGGGATTTCCTGTAGGTTTGGGATCATAACCATATAAGAAAGTAGCTGTTATTACAAGGATGGCTCCAAGGAAAAAGACACCAGTTGGCAAAAAATCTTGAAGCCAAAAATAGGAGATCAGTGTTGATAATATTATAGATCAAGAGGTTGCAAATCCTTTAAAAATAATATCTGCATACTTAATAACAGCAGCTATTACAAGGCCCCCAAGTTCCTAAAGAACAACTACTATCCAGATCAGTCAGTTATATCCCTGAAAAATATCCATTCTTCGATACCAGTTCTCTATCATAAATGTATACACCCATTAATCCAAATATACTTCCAAAGAAACCAAGCTGAATGTTTCTTATCCACACAGATTGTTTTGTTTCTTTTAAGATTTTTTCAAAGTAAACTCCACCAAAGCCATTTGAAAAATATGCTATGAGAACTGCCATTCGTCCTACAAATTGAGAGCCAGTTGAAAGTTCCTTAGAATCAAGCTGAGAATCTTTGAGGGCCACTATACGAAAGCAACCCCTGTCATCGAAATGGCTATGGAGAGCCACTGTTATACACCCAATTTTTTACTAAGCACAGACACAGAAAATAATGCTGTTGTAAGAATTCTCAGCTGATATGTGACCTGGTAAGCACCTGCATCTAGATTTGATGGTGCTGCATAAATTATTCTGAAGAGTATATATCTCTGGTGGAATAGCAAGTTTAAGTGTTTCTTTTCTTTTCTCTCTCTCTGTCTCTCTGTCTCTCTCTCTCTCTATATATATATATACATATATATAAAGAAAAAATTTAAGAAAAAGGAAAAGAAAAGAAAGAAACCTGCACGTTGTGTACATGTACTCCAGAACTTAAAGTATATATATATATATATATAATACATATATATATTAAGTATATATGTACACACTTTTAAGTGTATATATATATATGTATATATATGTATACACGTTGTGCACATGTATCCCAGAACTTAAAGTGTATATGTATATATATATATATACTTAAAAATATATATATATACACTTAAAATATATATATATATATATATATATATATTTAAAATATACATACATACTTTAAGTTCGGGGGTACATGTGCACAACGTGCAGGTTTGTTACATAGGTATGCATGTGCCATGGTGGTTTGCTGCATTCATCACCCCGTCATCTACATTTGATATTCCTCCACCCCTGCTCTCCCTCCCGTAGTCCCCCAGCCCCCGACAGGTCCTGGTGTGTGATGTTCCCCTCCCTGTGTTCTCATTGCTCAGCACCCACTTACGACTGAGAACATGCCGTGCTTGGTTTTCTGTTCTTGTTTAAGAGTTTCCATAGGTTTATTAAGAATTTCATCATATAGTACTCGATTCAGTGCTCTTAGATTACATTCTCCCGTGCAACTTGGCTGGCTGAGCCCACCACCTGGGGCCGCGGTTCAGCTCCCCCTGGAGCCCTAGGCTGCCGAGGCCGCTGGGTCCAACGAGACCGCTGACCCGCAGTTCCGCCAGCTCCCCTCGCCTTCGCCATAGTGGCTGCCCAGGCATTTCCGGGAAATTTCTTTTACATACCTACTACATACCTAAAAATTATTCCTCATGCTACTATCAGTACTGAACCTCAAAGATAAGTTCCTGCTTTCAAATATTTCTTATTAAAATGAATGTGTGAATGAAAACATCAAATAAGCAGACAAGTTCCAGGAAATGATTAGTGTTAAGCAGAGGATTAACATAGGGAGATGTGAGCCATAGGAATCTGGTGGTTGGTTTTCCTTTAGTGATTAACGAGGTTCTCTCTCAGGATGTGACAAATAATAAATAAATAAATAAATGACAAAAAGATCTAGTAACAGCAGTAGAGGAAAGAACAATCCAGATAGAATGTATATTTGGCTATGTCAGTAAAGAATTTGGTAGAGGCAACAAACAGAGTATTAAGAGTAATAAGTAAGTGGAAGAATAGTATAAGAAGATATCAGACAGGTGGTTTGTGGCCAGCTCCTTTAGAACTTTATAAGCCAGGTTAATAAATTTGTATTTTATTTTATGTCATTGGAGAGGTTTAACCAGGAGAGCTGACTAACGTGAGGCTCTAATGACCATAGATAATACAAATCTATGGTAAAGTACTAAGTTTCAAATTAATAACTTCTACAACTGTTGCAATATAAAGTTATTTGTTTGATAAATTCAGGGTGTGCATGTACAGTAATATCGTCACTCTTAAGCTGTTCACTAACCAACTGTATATTTAACAAACAAGTTTCAATTCAATATGTTGGCATACAAGGATGTAGCAGACACAATTCTCTTTTTCACAATATTTACGATCATTAAGGAAAATAAGAAGGGACATATTAGAAATTTTGAGAGAATTGGCAAATTTTTGCCATGTAATTTCACAGAAAAATGATATTATTTTGCATTTGAATAATGTTAAGGAATAGAATATAAAAATCTCTTAATGTATAATCAGGTAAGCATACAATTATCCTCACTTCATGACATAAGTTGGTTTAAAAATTTCCCTTAACCAAATCAAATTGCTGAAAAAAAAAATGTAAAAAGTTACCTAAATTAGAAGGTATACAACAGTGACTCAACACCACAGAATATAACCTGTAAAATACATATGATGTCAAATGGAAAAGTGAAACAAGAAGGAATCAAAACAATAACAAAATAATTCAAGATAAAATGATATATGAGTCAGGCAAAGGAGATCCAATATGCATATAACAGAAGTCACTGCCAAGTAAAATTAAAGTAATAGGACAAAAATATTTAAAATTATACTTTACAATACATTTCTTTAATACGGATTTGGAAATACATTTTGAAGCAGCATGTCTTTTCAATAGCGAAATAACAGAGAGAAAGAACTCTCCTAGCTAAAAGGGGTATGGGATCTAACAATCGTAATATGCAGTTTTTGTTTTGTTCTTAAAAAGGGGAAATAAATAGCCTAAAAGACATTTTTAATAAAGTAGAAGATATTTGAATATAAACTAGAGATAAGAGAAAGGTACATTATTATTAATTTTATTAAGTATTATATTATTGTAGCTTAGTAGGAAATTCATAGTTATTAGAGATACTGAAGGACTGCATAAGTATTTAATGATATGATGTCTAATATTTATATTAAAAATTCAGCTAAGAGAAACAAGAAGAAAAAAAGATAAAGAAAATATGGCAAACATCTTAAAAAATTAAATACTGGAGTTCAGTGTATTAATCTCCCTAATTTGTGTATGTTTGAGGATTTCCTTAAAATCAAAAATGCGTATATACATGAGAAAACACATTAAAAATAATGGAAACTTACTTGAAAACTGATTCATAACTATGTGGTGTGATGATACAGAATATAGGCAAATGTTTAAAATTAGAAGTCACATTTATTCCTTCCTAACAAGACAGAGGAGGTAAATGCAGTCAAGTTTATAGTTTTAATGGAATGGTAGAATTTCATCTACAATCTGGTGTATGTGTTGTGTGTGTGAGAGAGAAAGAGAAGAAAAGAGAGAGAAGATTGAATGCAGAAAGTGACAGGTGAAATAATAGCATTGAAAAATTAAAAATAAGTATTGAAGTTTGTTATTTTACCTCCTGGGTCTTGGAAAGACGTGACCTGGCAAATATCAAAGGATTGATGGTCACGTTGAATAAGTCCATTGTGATGTAAAATGCTAGTTTGCTTTCAGTCCAAATTCAAGAATGTTTAGTGTTCTATGGTGAGGAGGTTGCAGAATGAGAGTAGTTGGGTCATCCAAGGATTGATATAATAAGACCAATGCAAAAGGTAAGGCAGCCTGCTATGGAATTTGAAAGTATTGAGAAGACTGTGGTTGAAGCAGTGGAGAGTGTAGTATATAGTCATTATATTAAAGATCAGAGACAGTACGCTAAATAAAAGTATAATGGAAATAGAGGTAACATACTTGGTATGGAAAATGGAGGCCCTTTTTCTCTGATTCTTATCTAACAAGAACAAGGAAGAAATAATTAGATGTTGAAGAAAATTCAGTATTTTGTAATATTCACTTTGACTTCAGTTTTAAAATCCAGATTATAAATATCAGTACTTTCTCTCTTCTCAGAATAAATAAACATCAGAAGAATTAGAAATAAAACAAACAAAAATGCAAAGCCTATCCTCAACAAAACTAGTAGACAGCATTTATCTCAAAACAATGTATAAATGAAACTAAAAGAAATAAATGTCCTATAGGGTGTGTTAGAAGATGCCAACCAGGAATACCTTGTTATGTCAAACATTAAGATTAAATCAGTGTTTAAAGTATTTTGTGCAACCTGAAAGGCAAAAAAGCAATGTCATACAGTAGTTGGAATGTTCTTATTTGTGTTTTCGTTGCTTGTTTTATTTTGTTTTTTTTTAGCATGAAGAAGAAAGGAAGGCAGAACTAAATAAGACATATGATAGGTCATGTCGAGTGTTCTGTCTTTTGAGCACTTTCCCTAGCCTGATCTTTTTTTTTTCTTTTCAGAAAAAAAAAAATCAAGTTGCTCACCACTAGTTTTCAACATCATACTTAAAGTCTTAACTAATGCAATAAATAGGAAAAGAAAATAAAATATATACGGATTTGGAAGTTATCACTGTTCATGGGTTATGTGATTATCAATGTGAAAATTTTGAAAGAATTGATCAAAAATACCTCCTGGATCTAATAAATAATTAGCAGGGCAGAATACAAACTTCATACAAATATGTCAACTGCGTTTTTATATACCAGCAACAAATGAGTGGAATTTAAAATTAAATATACAATACCATTTATATTAAAACACCCAAATGAAATATATAGGCATAAATCTGAAAAAAAAAAAACCCAACTTACAGACTCTATATGAAGAACTTTCAAACCTCTAATGAAAGAAATCAAAGGGAAACTAAATAAGTGGAGATGTATTCCAGTTTCATGGAAGGAAGACAATATTATCAATACCTCAGTTCTTCTCAAATTGATCTGAAGATTCATAAATCAAAAATAAAATCCAAGAGAGTCACTTTGTGAAAATCTGCAAACAGATTCTAAAATTTTTATAGAGAAGCAAAAGATCCAGCGTAGCCAACACAATATTTAAAAAGAAGAACAAAGGCCAAGGAATGATACTACCTGAATTTAAAACATTCTGTGAAGCTATGATAATCAAGACAGTGTTGTACTGGTGAAGCAATAGACAAATACATCATTGGGACACAAGAGAGTATCCAGAAATTGACTCACATAAATATAGTCGACTGATCTTTGAAAAAGGAGAAAATACAGTACAATGGAACAAAGATGGTCGTTTTGACAAATGGTGTTCAAACAACTGCACATTCACATGCAACAAAACAAAGCAATCTAGACACAGACCCTACACTGTGTCACAAAAATTAATTGAAAATGGATAAAATAACTAAATGTAAAATGCAAAACTGTAAAACGCCTAAAAGATAACGTAAGAAAAGAATTAGATGGCCTTGGGTTTGATGATGACTGATAGATGCAATACCAAAGGCATGACCAATGGGGGCGGAAAAGAAATTTGATTAGCTGGACTTCATTAAAATTTGCTTTGCCAAAAACACTGTCAAGTGAATAAAAAGACAAGCCACAAACTGGAAAAGAATATTTACAAAAGACATTTCAGATAAAAGATTAGTATTCAAAATATACAAACAATTGTTAAAACTTAACAATCAGAACAGAAACAATCCGATTAAAAAAGCAAGCCAAAGATCTTAACAGCCACCTCACTGAAGAAAATATACAGATGTCAAAAAAGCATATGAAAAGATGTTTCACAACAAATGTAATCAGGGGAATAAAAATTAAATTAAAGCAATGAGATACTGCTCGACACCTGTTAGAACTGTCAAAATTAAGAGCACCGACAACACCAAGAGCTGGTGAAGATGTGAAGCAATGAGGTCTCTCATTCATTGCTGGGTGGACTAAAAAATGAAACAGCTACTTTGGAAGATAGTTTGGTGTCTCACCAAACTAAACAACCATACTATACCATCCAGCAATCAAGGTCCTTGAGATCTACCCAAAGGTACTGAAAACACATTCACATAAAAACCTGTACATGGATATTTACAGCAGCTTGATTCATAATTGCCAAAATTTGAAAACAATCGAGATATTATTTTAATAGATGAAAAATAACATTTAACAAACAAAATTCATCAATATGCAAAGGTCAGTATACAAGAATATTCCAGAAACTGGAAAATTAATTTTTTTTAAAAGTCCATTTCCAATAGCATAAACAATAATCCTTGAGAATGAATATAAGGAAAGTATATAATATCTGTTCACTATGAATTATAAACACTGGTAAAAGAAAAGTAAATAAAACCAAAATAAAGAAAGCAGCTTCTATCATGATAAAGAATTTTAATTGTTAATTTAAGAATTCTTCATAAATTGTTCTACTGTTTAAAAGGAATTCAGTTGAAAATTCTAGCATACGTAACTTTTGCCTTCAGCTATGATAGATGGAAAAACAGGGGCCAGATTTGCTCTCTCACCTGAAAAAAAAAAAAGACAAAGTATGTGAAGCAATGTTTCATGACACTGTATAAAAACTGACAAAGGCAATTATCTTGAGAGGCAGGCAATACATTAGAATAACTCTTCCATTGCTTCAGTTTACTGCCTTGTGAGGGTTTTCAGGCTATGGAGCAGGACGGGCAACCAGGCAGACTGTCTGAATAGAGCAGACTGAGCTGAGACTGCAGAGACCAAGGCGGCTACTTGCAAAACAGAGAGGAGAAAGCTGCACAGTGAAAGAGAAATCTAGATACATGCAAAGAATTCCCTTAAGTATTCAGCTGAGTTCTGTTCAGTACATGCTGTGAGGAAACAGCCGTACAATAGGAAAAGAACTATCCAAATGCAAGTGCTTGACATTCAAAGGGCCAGGAATAATGGCTATTCTCAGGAGCATGACTGAAAAACCTCACTTTTCATTGTGCATAGAGAATAAAAGAGTATTGGCTCAATATTGGGAAATTAGCTCTAGAAATTTAAAAAAATAATAATATAGGTGGAAGAAAAAAGATATATGGAGATCTGTATCTCCACATAGAAATAAAGAACCTGGAGAATAAAAACTAAAAATAAATGCTTGAACATGTAAATATTTTTTTAATTATTTAAATCCCTTAAAAGATAACTGAATGTTTAAACATAAACAATAATAAAGTGTTGATCACATATTTCTGTTATTTGGGTTTATTTGTGCCTGAACTCATTTGTACCCTGTCTCTTTAATGATAGATTACTATAGGGGCCACCCAATATTCATATTTAGTGGATGTGACCGGACCCAGCTCACTCTGGGTAGTTGTGGCTGCAAGGTTACTTGATGTCCCATGGCTGGGTTCTTCTTCGCTGTCAGAGTGCAGAAGTACACAAGGAGCTGTTTTTCCAATGCTATGCAATTAACTGTTGCAAGTAATAGGCCTTTACTTCAAAATTCTGCATATGACTGACATTCTCTTATTGAAGATTGACATAAAATTTATAAGATTTCTGCCAAATTGCCCCTGCAGCCTAGGAATGCATAAGAGAAATTTCCTACTCTAGACCAAAAATCAAAGCTACCTGAGTTTCTTGTTCATCAGTAAATTGGCTTACAAGTGTGTAGCATGCTGTCTTCAAAACCGAAAGAGTCATTTTGCTTTGTTCCTAGTGACAGGAAATGTACAAGGCAATAATTTGTGCTTAGCAAGGGTTGTTCCAATATGTCTATATTTCATAGATCATTCCCCACAACATTCGCTGATGTGGGTGGGCACCTAATGTATTTTTGGTTTTTATTGTTGTAACCAAGTGAGTTGTAAGGAAAGCACCACACTCTTAGATTGAAACAGGAATCCTTTATTGCCGGCGACCGAGAGATGGCTCACACTCAAAATTCTCTCAGCCTCAAAGAAGGGACTTGATTCCTTTTTATACCTTGATTAGAGAAAAGGGGGTGGCAAAGTGGAATTTTACAGAAGCAGAACAAGCAAGTTGGTAGAAGGAAGCTGGTAACCGGGAGTCAGGAGGTTCCCGTAGTTGCTGGTTACCAAGGGTATTTCCAAAAAATCATCAAGGTGGGTAGCGGGGGTGGGGGTGGGGCTCTCCATACAGTCAATCACTAAGGGTTTTTTTCACAATAGCACATAATCTTGCCAAGCAGGATGCAGTTACATCAGTTGCAGGTACTGAGAACAGTGTGACTCAAACCTCAACATTTTAAGGCTCTGAGTACAGATTGACCCAGTAATGCACCTGAGGGGGCCGTGGCAGAGAGAGAGAAGCTAAGATGGAGCTTGTCAGGCTCACAGCTAAGATGGAGTCAGTTAGGTTAGCGCAAGTTAGGCTAATACATTATCTCCCATCTTCTGGAGCATGTATGTCTTATCATAGTCTGCAATGTTCTTGACATTTTTTGTTAAGTCCAACTAATATGATAGGGTAGATATACTGGCTGATATAATAACATAGTATGATGTCCTATATAATGCCCAGCTGGTTCAAGTTTCTCCATAATACATAGTGACAGAGGATATGGGGAGTCAAAAGCCTTGCAGAAAAACCCTAAACAAAAGCCTTGCAGAAAAACTCTAAGTATATATACTGTTTTTTTTTAAATGGGTCAAAAAATAAAGTTTATTAATATAATGCCTGGTATATGTTCAAACTTCAATAGCTTTCATTAATCTCACTGGTAAGGAACAAAATTTCAGGAGTTAAATCTATGACTTTTCTGAATATTCTATAAAATCATGCTGATTATATTTTATACAGTATTGTTTTTATAAGGTATTACCGTTCAACTGTTTTCTCTACATTTCACATGACAATACATTTTCAGAATATCAACAAGTTTTTTGGAGTGTAAGTTAATTCAGACTTGGCTAATATAGGCCTCCAGTTCCCCTCCCTGTGTCCATGTTTGCTCACTCTTCAATACCCACTTATGAATGAGAACATGTGGTGTTTGGTTTTCTGTTCTTGTGTCAGTTTGCTGACAATGATGGTTTCCAGCTTCATCCATGTCTCTGCAAAGAACATGAACTTACCATTTTTTATGACTGCATAGTATTCCATGGTGCTTATGTGCCATATTTTCTTTATCCAGTCTATCCTTGATGGGCATTTGGGTTGGTTCTAAGTCTTTGCTATTGTAAACAGTGCTGAAATGAACATACATGTACATGTGTCTGGCCAAGATGGCCAAATAGGAACAAGTTAAGAATATATACTGTTAACCAAATCATGTGAGTATAAGCTATTTCTGATCCTTATTCCTGATAGAGATGGAAAAGCACGTATTTGCTCACAAAAGGATACACAAAAGACTGAAGTAATATTAACCCAACAAAGATAACACATGACAAATAGCTACAATTAGGGCTACTACTAACTGAGTTTCTAGTAGTCTACTGTCTACTGTAATACTTGGAGATACACTTTTTTTTTTTTTTAAACAGCTAGGCTGTTAGAATAAATGGTAGTAAGATAGGAACCCTCTTTTGAAACTTTAACTTTTTAGGGGTGACATTAATCTCTACCATGTTTCCAAGAACATAGTATCATTTTTTATTTACTTTTTTGGCAAAGGTAGAATATTTTTCAGGGCCTTTATTTTTTCTCCTCCATCTTATAATAGCATTTGTCCTATAGTCTAAGTGGGCCAAATATGAACCACACTTGGGCTAGGAAACCTTTTTTTTTTCTTTAATGTTTTGTACACATGCTCCTTCTGAAATGGGAATCATCAGAGTGCTCAGGCCTCAGGCATCAATGAGAATTCAAATTCTGAATGAAGAGGTCTTCAACATATCATATTTCATTTTCAAAGTGTAATTTAGTAAATGACCATAGGTCCATTTGAAAAAGGACTTGGAACTCATTATTGCATATACTTGAAATAGAAATCCAGCATTCATTTTCATGGGAATCTGTCTTCTTTTTCAGATAAAATATTTTACATCTGAAAACAGGCTCAGATTCACAACATATGCACAGAATCATGACTTTTTGTTGGAGTCGCTGCTTTTAACCTCTTGATTATCTACCTTTAATTACTTTTAATTCTCTACCTTGTTG
Organism: Cheracebus regulus; assembly: GCA_963574635.1. Lineage (NCBI taxonomy): Eukaryota > Metazoa > Chordata > Mammalia > Primates > Pitheciidae > Cheracebus > Cheracebus regulus. The sequence continues at coordinate 41,676 of CAUYQU010039555.1, read as the reverse complement.
TGGCAATATCTATGTTGCCACAAATCAGTCCATTTTATATTAAGCATTTCTATATGTCTAGTGTATTAGATAACCATGACTGCATGATTACCGCTCTGAACTTGCCACTCTTTGTAATGACTGCACCCAACTACAGCTTAAAATTAAATACTAGACAATATCTTTATTATTTTGAGATCCTGCTATCTGTATTACTCTCAGAAAGCCTATTTGATCAATTCAATAATTTAAATATAATAAAATTATTTTATTTATTTTTTTTTGTGAGACAGAATTTCACACTTGTTGCCCAGAAATGGCACAATCATGGCTGACTGCAACCTCCACCTCCTGAGTTCAAGCAATTCTCCTGCCTCAGCCTCCCAAGTAGCTGGGATTATAGGCATGCACCACCATGTCTGGCTAATTTTGTAATTTTAGTAAAGACGGGGTTTCTCCATGTTGGTCAGGCTGGTCTTGAACTCCTGACCTCAGGTGATCCACCCGCTGCAGACTCCCAATTGCTGTGATTACAAGAGTTAGCTACTGTGCCCTGGCAATTATTTAAATTATTAATTTTAAAAAACCTGGCCACTGAAAAATGAAAAACTGGGTTTGCTCAAGAAATATTAAAGGGTAACTAAGCTATACTAACAGCTCAGATTGAATGGTGTTTTTAGCAGGAGAGCATTTTATACTGTTCTTACAGTTTGATTGTTATGATTGACCATTTTCCTTGAGAAATCAGCACTCCATGTATTCTTAAAGCAGAAAAATCAACTAAAGTGAAGACCCCTGCTGCCAGAGATGCTACTGCAGGTTTTAAAGTCCCAAGGTTAATCTGAGTCTTCTGATTCTGCCTGGGTCTTTACTAATTTTTTTTTTTTTTTTTTTTTTGAGATGGAGACTCCCTCTGTTGCCCAGGCTGGAGTGTAGTGGCATGATATCTCTGGTCATGGCAACTTCCACCTCCCAGGTTCAAGAAATTTTCCTGCCTCAGCCTCCCACATAGCCAGGGTAACAGGCACATGCCACCACAGCAAGCTAATTTTTGTATTTTTAGTACAGACAGAGTTTTGCCATGTTGGCCAGGCTGATCTTGAACTCCTGACTCAGATGATCCACCAGCCTTAGTTTCCCAAAGTGCTGGGATTACAGGCATGAGCCACCCTACCTGGTCTACTTTAACTTTTAAGATAACTCATTGTGAGAATTATGTTTCTATTGGATTCTATTAGCCTCCAGAGATCTCCTTTAGATTACCTTCTTTTAAAGTGACCAACACAATGGTAAAAATTCCTAAAAAAAGGAAGGAATAAGAAAATTCAAATTCGTGAACATTTTTGGTCACTTTCTTAGTGTGTGGCAGGACATTTCTAAGCACTAGAAATGCTAAGATAATATCAAAAAGGAAGAGTCAATCATTTACATAACTTCAATAATTTTTAAATTAATTGATTTCCATTGTAGAGATTGCTTTGAAGAAGATATTAGAAAGGATAGATAAAACTTTAGATCTCTGAAACAGGAAAGATGGTCACCTAAAATAAATTTAATGGGTTTAGCCTTGGAAAAACCACCTATTCCACAGACAATAAATGAAAGAGAAAATGAGAGAGCAGGAGATAGAAGAGATTCCATGGAACGAAAAATTTAAAGAAGTCAATAGAGAACTAAGAATAATTGAGATGTTGGTGATTCCTAACTTGCGGTTAATGAGTTATGGTTCCAATATTTTTACATTAATACATTATGAAAATTGAATATTTAATATTCATACAATTATAATATATGTATTTTAAAAATAAGTAAGGGTTAGTACTATTTGGAGAATTAAGTACTTGACTATTTGCCAAGTAAATTTGCTAAGAACCTTGTTTTTCTGATTATAGTCTGGATTGGATTTTATTACTGTAATTAGTTTTATTCTTATTCAACATTTTAGGTTTGATTTGCATTCTGAAGCATTTTCAGGCATAATATTCTACTAGGTAATTTTATTATAGAAATTATTATTTATATCCCTTCCCTATATTTTTCTGCTTTTCTTGATTAACATATATATTCTTTTTTTTTTTTTTTTTTTGAGACAAAGTCTCACTCTGTAGCCAGGGTTGGAGTGCAGTGGCAAGATCTTGGCTCACTGAACCTCCACCTCCCAGGTTCAGGTAACTCTCCTGCCTCAGCCTCCTAAGTAGCTGGGATTACAGGTATGTGCCACGACGCCCAGCTACTTTTTGTATTTTTAATAGCGATGAGGTTTCACCATGTTGGTCAGGCTGCTCTCGAACTCTTGACCTCGTGATTCACTCACCTCGGCCTCCCAAAGTGCTGGAATTACAGGCATGAGCCGTAATCTTAATGTTAATTGATATGTACTTCCATGTCTCTAAGATTGCAGGACATGCTTTCATGAGAACGTTTTTATATCTTCACATTTGTTACTAGTTTGGATATTATCACCTCACATTTTATAAAAATGGTTTGATACAGTACATTGTTTTATTTTTCCCTTGCAATTGCTTTCAGGCTTCTATTCTAATTAATACTTCATTTGTAGACACCTGAAATTCCTCTATTTGCTTTTCAATATATGCAGTTTAAAAGTTTTCTTTGGATGCAGAGAGAAAGTAGAAATCACAACCACTTAAGAGACCCTCTGCTTCAAGGAAACATTACAACAAAAATTGAGAAAACAAAATGTTTTCTGCTGAGAGCAGATTTCAATGAGTAGTTGTGTATAGAAGAAACATTATGACATTTGACAACATTTTAGCAACTTCTAATCATGTTCTTATTCATGTTGTTACCGTATATTAAATGAGTTTTCAGTTCTTCAAGACTTCCACATTCAAATATAAATTCAAACATTTTCTATGGATGAATACAAATTGATTCAGGATTATTCATATCTGCTTCCTACATTAGTATAAATAATTGAGAGCTAAATTTTACATTACAGAATTAATTAACATTGCAAATCTTTTGGAACACTATTGAGTTTTCAGGGGAAACAGAAGATGTTGTCTACCTCAGCCAATTTACCCCATAAATTAGAGATGTGTGTGTATATATATGTATACATGTATATATATATACACACACACACACACACACACACACAATAATTCAAAATCAAGAAGTAATTTTTGTTATGTAATTCTAGCAGAAATTAGAATCTGGGAAAAAAGCATAATATAAAAGACATTTACAAGAAGGACACAGGAGTTTACAAACAAAAAATTAATTTTGTATCTATGTTTTTAACATAAAGTCTGCTCTTTGTGACTATTTTAATTAGGATTTAATTATAATAAACCTAAAATATAATCTTGAATTATATTTCAATCTAAATTTAAATTGTGCATGTACAAATTGTTTTATTTGGTATGGCTGAAAACACAGAGTGATAGAGAATGCTCTTATATATGATGTGCTCCATAATCTAATTTTCAAATTTTAGCAATTTTGGGAGAGTCTTTCACTGGATAATTCTGAAAGCAGAGTTTCAAGCACAATGTCTTGATTATAATAAATTAAACAAATATTTCTATTAATCCTGTAAAACTATTTATATTATTTGCATTTTAAATTATAAGTACATGTGTGAATTTCATATTATCTTCTTGGAAAATTTTATTGTTATATTTCAGACTGCTAGGATATATAAGAGAGGGATAATTTTTATACAGATACTGTCATAACCTCATCAATATATGTTTATAATTATAATGTCCAGGGTTTCAAGAATCTCTTGTAATTTTTAAAATTTGATTACAACATCAGATAGCATTAGACTATGCTTATTAAAGAGATGCTAAATTAACTAAAAGTACTAAATCTGATTGTTAACTTGTATCTTCATTAATATAGCTGAATAAGATTAGATGTTTATTTTATTTCTATAACAGGTAAAGGTTATATGAGGACTAAGTGATACTAGAAACTAGAAAACATTGAAATGGAGAAAATTATAAGGTGTCTAGTCATAGAGAAAAAAGTTGGTATTTTGCTTTTTCACAATGTAAATTTTATAGGAGAGAGAGGTTTTTGGAAAAATTAATATGTTCTCAAGAAATACGTAATTTCTAGACATTTTTGCAAAAAGTTTACTCTCTATGCAATTTACATTTTAATTGTATTTTGTTTTTATCCAGGTTTATTGAGGTATAATTGGTATACAAAAGACTGTACATATTTAATGTATGCAGTTTGGTGAGTTTGCACATATGTATGCACTTATATTACCCTCACCACAGTTCTCATAATAAACACATAACCATTAAAAGTTTCCTTGTGTCCCTATGTTCCTTTGTTTGTTTTTGTTTTTTGGGGGAAGGGGTAAGAACACTTAACATAAGATCTACCCTCTTAATAAATTTTGAAGTACACAATACCTTATTGTTAAACTATAGGCATTATGTTGTATGTCAGATCTCTGCTTAACTTGTATAAAGGTAACATTATATCTCTTGAACAGCTACCTATATCCCCAACCCCCAACCTCTTGTAATTGCTATTTTACCATTATTGAAATACAACATTTTGCAAAATTAATAAGAATCTTGAGAGAATTAACATATTAGAATAATACATTTAAGAGTGAAGATATTATTTATATTTAAAAATAATTATTCTTTTTAGTCAAGGCTCAAAGCAAAATAAACACAAGTTGCTTTCTAAGTGAATATTTTTTCCTTCTCTAGAAGTCATGTATTTGCATATATGTATATTTGTGTGTATGTGTGCCTGTAAACACAAAATACTTATATGTAGATATATATTGAGACCCCAGACAATATTAAACATAAAAGCTGTATCTGATCCAGAAGTCTGGCATGGGGTGTGTGTGTGTGTGTGTGTGTGTATGTGTATGTGTGTGTGTTTGTACACACATATATAATCAGCTTAAAATATGATAGTGATTTTATTTATATTCATCTCTTTTCAAATTTGATATCCATGTAAGTAGAGATTATATCTGTTGTGTTTGATGTTATTTCGCCAGCACTTAACAGACACTCCATTTAATAACATTTCTTGATTAAATGAGCATGTTATGCATTCTACATTACAGCTTCTCTTTCTGTATAATCCATTCCAATCCAATAGATAATTATCTACCACTTAAAAATTGGGTTCATCAAATATAAGAAACATTTTATGGGCATAATTTCTCTCACTGTTTTGCAATATTTACAAAGTTTTATTTAAAAGTACTTTATTCTTAGTAAAAGGAATGATTATACCGCTGTCTTTGGAAACAGGGTTTTTAGTTGTGAGGAAAAAGAAAGCAGTATCTTTTTACTTTCTTTTTTCCAGCAATTTAAGGTATAGAAAAATAATTACTAAGAAAGACGGGTTTAAGATGATCAGGATTTAGGCCTCACATACTTTCTGAGTTCATATAGTCTGTAAACTTAGTTTGGCTTTATGCATAATACAAAAGATTGTTTTCACTGATTTTCTGTAGGTAAGTTTGCAAATATGAGCACATAGTGGCAGCAAGTTTTCTTAGCAGCATCTTCTCTCAGTAACATATCCAGAAATGTAAAAATATACTTACACATTTATTTTGTCATAATCAGAGGAAGTATGAACCTTTATATCTCAAGAAATGTTTTTTTAAAAATCTATATCAGTAAAAGTATATCACAATAATTTTGCTTTATCTTATTAATTCACATGAAGCTGATGAGACCTTATGGGTAGGGAATTAACTGATTATATTTTGTTAGCAATGGGTTCACATTACTCATCTCTTCAATTCTTTTTGCACTAATCATAGCATATGGAATGTATTTAGTGCAAGAAGATTTGTAAATTATATTCATCGTGATCTAGTCAAGAGGAATTCTTATTCCTAGCTACTCACATGTAGCAGTAATTGTGTTAGAATGTATCAGTGTGTATGTTTGTACATGTGCATATATTTGTATATATGCATACAACTTTGTGTGCATGTGTGTATATAAATATATTTGTATAAGCTTTATCTATCAATCCATATATTTGTCTCTAAATATGTGTACCCACAAACAGTATATGAAAATATATGAGTTTTTAACATGAATTATAGCAACATATAATTCTATTATATGACACAATTTAAGAGCAGGTACGTTTTAAATGACCTTTAATTGAATTTAAAAGATGAAATTTAAAGAATAGCAATTATAATTTTTCTCCTGGTACTAAAAAGAAACATTTGAAAGATTCAGTCTGCTTAGCTATTAAGGATACCATGATCAAAACAATAGTGGTCTTTAGGCATTTCTTTCTTTTTTTTTTTTTTCAGAGAGGTCTTGCTCTGTCACACAGACTGGAGTGCAGTGGTGTGGTCTCAGCTCACTGCAACCTTGCCTTCTGGGCTCAAGACATCTCACACTTCAGGCTCCCGAGTAGCTAGGACTAGAGGCAGGCACCACACCAGCTGATTTTTGTACTTTCCGTAGAGACAGGGTTTCACCATGTTTCCCAGGCTCATCTCCCCCAGTGGAGGCATTGCAATTTTGTAAGGATAAAAATCTGATAAAAATCTATTTATATAAATAACTATCTGAAGAAAATATTGCCTAGGTTTTTGTTTTCATTTTCAAATATATTTTTTATTTTCCCAAATGGCTTGCTTTTGAAAAGTGAATAATGTATATTATTAACAAAGCAAGTAAAGATGCAATATTGTAGTCCACGTGCAGAAAAAAATCACTATTGCCAAATTAGATATTCAATTTAAAGATTATAGTATTGCATTTAGAAACAGAACAATTTAGTATAATATATTCCATCAATACATAATTTTCACCAGGTCAGCCCCTTCCTTTTCTTCCTTTTTTGATTTTCTCTACAATGCCCGAATGAGCTCTTTGCTTTCTATTTTGCATCAAAGACAAATTACTTCCTTCCTGTACTCAGGAATATAAGAATATAATGAAACTCAATGTCATTTAGCCAGGCATCAGATTATAAAGATCGGCCACTACAACTAGGTTTAAAAACTTTCTCAGATAAATAGCAGCCATTTTGTCCCTTTCTTGATTTAAAGTAGAATGGAAGGAGATAAAATTACAAGCAAGGGTTCACTACATAATTTTTGCAAACATCTAGGAAAGTAATTTTCAAACATTTTTTTTGTATGTTGCCCATTTACATGGGAAACAAATTTATTACTAAATAATAGAAATACTTGACTTTCATAAATTAGCATGTTAAAAAGCATACACTGGAAGTCCTTGAGATTTTGAATTTAGGAATTTAGTAAAGCTTCTTCCTGTTATATAGCATTGCAGGACACCTATAACACATTCATTCTAAATAAGGATGGAAGTTCCAAAACTTTTCAGAGACTGTATCCACTATTGAACTTGCTTAGTTGCTTTTACAATTACTTTTTAAAAAATAACAATTTAATTAGATTTGTCATTATAATCTCTTTGCCAGATTTTTAGCAAGTAGATATGTCAATTTGAAGTATTTTGACCTTTAGTTCCCAAGATGTTTTCACATGAAAGTGTGGTTTTTCAAACAGAAACACCCCATGTCTTAAACAGTTGCAACACATATCCCAGGCTATCTTACTTGTACCAAGGCATGTTATTAGTTATTTGTTGCGTGGTGTTTTGTTAAATATGTTGCCTGTTAGCATAATTTTTTTTTAAATACCTTTCATCTGATGGTCTCTGTGTAATTCCTGTCCTCATGCCCCCCAGATTTGAACTACTGCTGATTGGACCCTCTAGTATTTTCTACATTTTTCATTCTGAAAACGCCCTGGGTCATGCTTTGATAGAAAGAGATAGGCCAGGCATGGTGACTGAAGCCTGTAATCCCAACACTTCAGGAGGCCAAGGAGGTTGGACTGCCTGAGGTCAGGAGTTCAAGACCAGCCTGGCCAACATGGTGAAACCCCACCCCTACTGAAAATACAAAAATTAGCTGGGTGTGGTGGTGGGTGTTGTGATCCCAGCTACTCAGGAGGCTGAGGCAGGAGAATCACTTGAACTCAGGAGGCGGAGGTTGCAGTGAGCCAAGATTGTGCCACTGCTCTCCAGTCTGAGCAACAGAGTGAGACTTTGTCTCCAAAAACAAAAAAAGAAAGAAATACTCTTTTGCATTGTGCAAAGGATTCTTTCCTAATTAACTCTGAGATAAAAACCAATTCGCATTATTCAAAGCATTAAATGTTTTGTCATTGTGCCATTTTCAAAATATTTATTTTGTGTATTTTGCTCAGTAATTTCAGTCATTTGACTTTATTTATACAATATTATGTGAGCATGAAATGAGTATTTTGTTCTTTTCATACATCCCAATTTTCTTCTTTATTATAATCCCTTTTGCACACGCTTTTTTCTCTTCCTTCTTTCTGAAGCATTGTGCACATTTTTCACTTTGAAAGTGTGATTTTTCAAACATATATTATTCATTTGTGCCATATTTGATGATTTGAGTTTTCTTGCATGAAATTTATTGATTTACAGAAATGAAAATTAAAGTGCCTCATAATAATATCAAGAATAAGAACATATCCAATGTATTGAATGCCATCTGTGAATCAGACACTAAGATATTTAGATATACTAATTACGTCTTTATAATACATTAAAAAATAAATAATGCAAATGTTAAATTAACAAATTGGAAAGAAACTTTGCATTGAATAATTGGATAGGTTTGTTTTATTGAAATTACATAGAATCTGTAATATGTCAAAAACTAGGTGCTTGATAAATATTAACTTATATACTCCACATGACAAATATGAGGTCATTCATTATTATTACTATACAGTTTTTATAGATGAGGAAAATGCAGCACTGAAAAGTCAAACAAGTTGAGTCTCTGGATCACGTAACTAATGTCAAACCCAGTCAGGTTGACTACAGAGTGCACAGGCTCACCCACAATGCAATGCAAACTCCTCTTAATTGCCTTCATGCTGAGGGAGCACTTGCTACCCACAACTGACACCTCCTGGTTTGTTTAAAAACAAATAAGGGCACCAAGGAGATACAGTAAGCATATATGGGCACTACGGTTATACCAAGTTCCAAAAGAATGAAGGTTAAAGACAACGTTTATAATTCATTTTGCAAATAATTGTGGCTTCATAACAGAGAAGAGATTGATAGACGGTGCTAAAATGTAAACTAAAATATTGTGCCATTACTTAAGAGATTAAAATGATGTAGCCTTAACAAGGGTTCGAGCACACCATACTGAAAAGGAAAAGATTGAATTTGCCCTAAAATTAGTTGGTTCTCTCATTATACCTCTAAATTAGAGGGAACTTTATTAGATAAATCTATAAACTTAAGTATTACATGAGGAGAAAAGCAATAGCAGAAGAAATATTCAAACACAATAATAAAAGTGGAGTGGCTCACATTTAAGTCCCAAAGCTTGACTAGTTAAGTTTCATTAAGGTGGCGCTCTCCCATATGGGTTCACATTTTCAGGTCTACCTGGAAGTTTTTCCTTTCAGATGTTGATGTATTTCATCTTATTTGGAAGACCTCTCTCTGTATGAAACTACACTGTTGGATGCTGCCTTATATTTTTTTAATTTTTTTTTTTTGTTTCTCCTCCCTAGTCTTTACACTTCAAGACCCATTTGGAACCCTACTTGTACTTAATTTCTCTCATATTATCACAATCTAATTGCATATTTTTTGTCAGCATTTCTATAAGAAATAATGCAATTATGATTTAATTGTGTTAAGTAATAGCATATTTTCTTATGTAATTACAGTTTAATATAACTACCTGTTTTAAATTTTAGCAGTCCTTTGTCTTAATCTATCTTTATTTTTGGTTAAACACTAAGTGTATTCCCTACATTTTCAAAAAAAATGTATTTTAAAAATTATTAGTATGACTTGACATTCCCAAAATATATATATCATGTTTAAAGAGTGTCTGTTCTTAAGGCTTTTGACAAAATGATTTATCATAAAAAATTTGTCAACAATTTCTCAAAATATGTATACCCTTGTGGTGGCATAATAATAGTTTCCAAAGATGGCCACATACTAATTCTCAGAACTTTTCCATATGTTATCTTATATGTTTAAAAAGGGCTTTCTATGAATGATTCAGTTACGATCCTGAGATTCTAATTTAATCCTGGATTATCTGGATAGACAAATCTAATCTCACAGATCAGGAAAAGCTGGGACTCTTTCCTGGCTGTGGTCAGAAGGAAAGAATGATCAGAGAGAAACAACATTTCTGGCTTTGAAGATCCAAGGAGATAAAGAATCAAGAAATGTGGGTGGCCACTAGAATTTGAAAAAGACCAGGGAACAGATTTTTCCCTACAAGCTCCAAAAAAATGCAACTCAGCTGATACTTTGACTTCAGCTCAAAGAAAACGCCATTAGGTTTCTGACCTGTAGAACTACAAAATAATATATTTGTAATTGTTTAAACTAATAAATTTGTAGTAATTTGTTAGCACAGTAATAAAAATCTAATACAACTACAATAATAATAAAAAAATTTTTACACTGATAATAAATTCCATATAGTCCAGTTTCTTTTATGTTATGATCTTTAAATCATAATCATTACTTCAGCTTTCTATGTCATATGACTGTCATAAAGTCTCATGAAATTTTTACAATCTGTACTTAGAGAAGGGTCAGCATGTAAGTTGGATATAAGAGTTGAGAAAATTTTCTTCCAGTTTTTGCATAACAGGTAGTAAAATACATGGAAATTGTTTTCATAAGTTTTCCTGGTCATGCTCGGGAAATTCTCTCTCTCTCATCAATCGCTCATCTATCTCACTAATCCCTCTCTAGCTCCCTCCCGCTTTATATCTGTGCATCTCTCTACCTCTCCTCTCTCCTTTCTATCTCTCTTACCTCTGTTTCTCCTGTTTCTCTCTCTTTACTCATCTTCTCCTTCTTTTTCTCCTCCATCTCTCCCCTCTCTTTCTTTTTCATCCTATCTCTCTCTCTCTCTGTCCTCATCCATTTCTATTAACAAGCTGATAATATCTGGATATGTATAAAATTTTGAAGATAAGAATCTATCCAAGTTTTGACTGAAACAAGTTATGCCCAAACTGGGGAGCTTTCCAGTTTCAACATTCTCATTTGTTGTCATTGATAACATATCCTACACGTATTGGGAATCACAGTTCTATCTCTTTCACTTACTTTTTATCTGCTCTCCCTTCCTATGTTTCAGTTTCCTAAAATAGGTGACTGTAATGTAATTTATTTTCTTTAATAAAATTATAGCTGAATATGACTAAATTCTAAGGTAAACAAAGCTGACTACATTCTTGTTAATAATCATATGATCTCGTGATTTTCAAATGTTGATCCTAATCAAACAAAAAGTGACTAGCCCTCTTTTGCCCACTTGTTTCTGGTTTTGATCAGTGTATGCATGTCTTCTCTTTTGAAAGTCCTACACGTCTCCCACCTCTTACCCCATCTGTTAAGCTGTCTGTCTAAGAACTATCATCTAATTGAGACTTTATTCCCATTTAAAACTATCAGAATTAGTCTACACAGATTTTTAAAAATAAGCAAAATAAATTACTTTAAGCCCCTAGAAGCATATTTGGAACTATCTTTGATTTTTCTGTTAATTTTTGCCTATTCCAGCAAAAAGAAAAACTTAACTTTTTTGTACTCTTTAACTCAATATGCTAATATTAAGTGTATCATAGACACAGAAAACAAATGCAATAAAAAGTACTTAAAATAAATATTCAGTAACATTCTTTAAAATTTGTAAATAACAAAACTCATGTATTTATTTTATAAATATAATGTAAAGTTATTCATATTTATTCACCAAATTAGTTACAGAGAAACATTTTTTAGAGAGTGTCCATTAATGATCAGGAGAGCAAACTCCAGATGGAGGCTATTAGCTTAAAACCTTTGTTCTAACTCAGACTGGCTCTTTGGTCAAGGGGAAGTTTCTCTGTATTCTCTCCGTATCTTGGCTCTTTATTGAGTTCCTGGGAGAATTAAGTGAGTTAATATACATTAAGTCCTCAGAACAGTATAAATACACAATAAAAAAGCATCATAAACAATAGGAGACCAATAATGTAAAACAGCAGCTGGAACAGGTATTAGATTACGTAGTGATAAACTGAAGATGAACAGATAAGACTAAAAATCATGTTTTCTGAATGAGAATGACATATAAATACAATGTGTCATAATTCATTAATATGCCGTATTATCAAAATAACTATTGCTGTGCTCTTTACCATCGATGAAGCAATACCACAAAAATCCCTCAAAGTAGTGAAAATTCAAAACATGTCCAGATAAAAATTGCTTTTATATTGATGCCACCTCTAGGGATATGTTTGGAATTGAAATTCTTGTTTTTGATCACCCTGACATTATTGTTCATTGGAATGAACATGAGAAATTGCTCATCAAAGACACATAAAATTTCTTAAAAGATTGAAATTTAAAACCCATCCCTGGAGCTTGTCTTAATATTGAAGCAATTTCATAGCCAGGGTTTGAATTTAATCCCTTATGGATTTTAAATGAGAAATATTTTCACACTGCTTACACAGTAAAATAGGAGGACTCTCAGTATAGAAACAATGACATTGAGATGGTACAAAATTCAGCTTTTCCAAATGAAATAATAATATATAGTATATGTACTGCCACATTTTTCTGATAAACTCCATGTTCATTTTAATGCTCAATTTTATAACAAAACAATAATAGAATTAATACAAGATATTGTTTTATTAAATCAGATTTTAAACCAGAATGACAAAAATGTAACATTTTTCTGCAGACATGAAAATAATGCTAGAGAAATACTTACTTTTCTATTCCTTTCATGGATTTTTAAATGATAATTTTACATGATATCATAATATATTTACAGGTAATATATAATCATGCCATTCAACTGTTAATATATTTTCTAAAAGCATAATTTATAACACTAATATGACTGAAAGAAAATATCAAGAATATAGATTAGACCTAACTATGAATATGTTTCTTTGTTTTATTCATATACGTACAAGTTTTAGAGTAGACAACATGTGTTTAATGTGCATCTCTAAGAAAGAGCTTGAGGCATTGCTGCTCCAGGCCCCTGAAATGAATCAAGGAGGAATAATCATTAATTTGACAAATATTTCTTAAACACGTTAGGCAAACCTATTGTTGTGGTTAATAAAGATAATTCTAACAGTCAAATTCGAGGAGAAGGAAAATAAAGAAAATAATGTCATTTCTTAATACATTCTGTAATGAGCATAAACAGAAAAAAAAGGAATGCAAGGGAGATTCAGGAAAGCACTTTGCAGGAAGAGATAAGAGCCACACACTGGCCAGAAAAGAAACAAGGAAAATCAAGTTAATGGGGTGCATTTGGGCTGAAACAAAGCCAGGGAGGGAGATAATGGTTTGTAAAGAGCTCAGGAAGACTGCTGTGGACCAGTTTATATAGCCTCAGAAAGGCACGTTACGTTTGTGCTTAAATACAGAAGAAAGTCATGAGAAAAAGCTTTTAAGGACATCCGTTACCGATTTAATTTACATGTTTGGAAAATTTCTGTGACGACCTGTGAGAGTGTCGAAGGAGTTTGCCTGTGGAGGGGGCTGTCAGTGAGGAGGTAGGGAGGGAGGACAGTTAAGAGGCTCTTGCAGTGTTCAGTTGCAACAACGAGTAAAATCATGAGTCACCATTCGATTTTGTTGTTTAAAAACTCAGCTGGCAGCCTGTGTGAGAAGATATAAACTTGATATTGGTATAAGTAAAAATTGAGCCACATACTTCAGTAATTCACCAAAAGAAAAAAGGATACTTTTTAGCTATAATGAGAAATATCTTTTTGTTTTGGTTGAGATCTGTGTCCCCAGCAAATCTCATATCAAATTGTAATCTCCAGTGTTGAATGTGGGGCCTGGTGGAAGGTGCCTGGATCACGAGTGTAGTTTCTCATGAATGGCTTAGCATCAGCTGCATGGTAGTGTTCTCATGATGGTGAGTTCTTGTGAGATCTGGTCATTTAAAAGTGTGTAACACCTTTTCTCTCTTTCTTGTTTCTTCTCCCACCATGAAAGATGCCAGGCTCCTCCTTTGCTTTCTGTCATGAATGCCTTCTGCCTTCTTGAAGCTTCCTCCAAAACTGAGCAGATGCTAGTCATGCTCTTGTACAGCCTGCATGTGAACTGTGAGCCAGTTAAATCTCTTTTCTTTATTAATTACCCAGTCTTAGGTATTCGTTTTTAGCAATGTAAGAACAGAATAACACGCTCTCTGTCCTTCAGACTTGATTCAGATTCTGATTTTTCTTCTTCTGTATGACCAATAAAATTGAAGTGCTGGGCTTCCTAGAAGGAGCTGTTACAACATTGTAGAAAAGTTTTTAGAAAGAGATATTAAATAATGACTCTCAAATGTAATTTGTCAGAATTCTTCCACAAAAGAAAATTTTAGAAGTTCAACATGTTAATATTTGCAAAGTCATGTTATATCCTAAAAATATTCAATTCTGACTCTAAAAAGTGGTTATGACTTACTTGTAACTTCTAGTGTATACTCAAGAATGTACAGGGTAGTATATATTAACTTCCAACAGTGACTCTGCAACTGGTAATTGTGTGACATTGGACAAGTCACTTGGGCAGTTTAGCTTTTCTCAGGCTCTATTTCCTTACCTAAAAAATAGAGACAAAAAGAGTACCCCTTTCAGAGGGTTGTTGTAAGGTTTACATTAGATAATAATTAACTTAAAAAAACAGAGTATAACATATAACAATTACTTAATAAATATTAGTAATACTATTATTTATATATTTGTATATCATTTATACTCCTCTATGTATATATGAATTCAAAATTAGTTTTTCTGACAGGAAGGACATTTATATAAATTAGTTTAGAAAACAAAGCAACTTTTTGTATAAATCTTTTTATAAGGATGAACAATAGAGATGGTTTAATGATTTTGCTGGTACTTTTAAATGTATCACTTTTCTATTGCTCGTACTACAAATATCCACAAAATTGATGCCTTAAAATAACATAGATTTTTTTTAACCTTACAATTTTGTGTGTTAGAAGCACAACAGGAGCCTCAGTGAACTAATATCAAGATGTCAGAAGGGCTATACCCATTCTGGAGACTACAGGGGAGAATTCCTTTCCTTATTTTTTTCCAGCTTCTAGTGGTCGTCCAGAGTCTCTGGCTTGTGATTGCTTTTTTGTCTCTTCAAAGCCAGCAATGATGCATTTTTCCGTATCTTTCTTCTATAGACACATCTGCTTCTGACTTCTGCTTCCCTCTTGAACATATAAAGATATTTGTGATGAAAATGGGCCCACACAGATAATCCAAAATAATCTTAAGGTCTACTGATTAGCAATATCAATTTCTTCAGCAACCACGCTTTTTTTTTTTGCATCTTAATCTAATTTATTCTAAGGTTCTAAGAATTAGGAAATAAACATCTTTGAAGGGCCATTATAGAACATTATATATAGAGTTTTCATGATTCTGATAATAGTACTTCCTTTATATGATAGTTATGTCATTTAAAAAATCAATTCTACTTTTTCATTTTGCATTCTGAAAGATAGTGAGAAATGTCTTTTTGAAACACATTATTTATTATGAGTGTTTATAAAATGATACATTTGACACATATAGAAGCTAAAGGTTAGTAACAAACAACTAACGTTGCAGACTCTAAACTGCCTCTCTGATATATGTTCATTATGGTACAAGTAACATATTTATTTATCGTTTACATCAACTATAAATTATCTATTAATATTCTCTTTCACTGAAAAATTATAATATGTAATTAAACATGTAATTATTTTTTGAGCAAAATAACTAAAAGGAAATGAAAAAAGGACAGATTTGCTTCCTAGGAAAAACAGGCAAAACCTATTTTGATCACAGTTGAGATTTCTGCTTGGGATTTTTCTAGTCAGAATTTTACTTTATTATTTTACCATCTTAGCACATTTAAAATAAAAATGTTTACTCTATTTGTATACATGTTACATTATGTTCAGTGTCTTTTAACATTTTGAGCTCTTTAAACTAGTGTATACTCCAGTTACTAGTCAATGGTTTGACGAGTGGAAATAGGAAGAACAAAATAAAAAGTTCACTTCCCTGGAATGTTAATGTTACACAAAATTTTGTCTAAGTGGCTAAGTATCACTTTTTATGTTTAAATTAAAGAGTTGTTTCATAAAATACAATGCAATATTTATGTTTTCATGACAAATTTTGCCTACTGAGAAATGCATTCTTTTAATGTAGCAAATTTATGTTGTAACTTGCAGAACTGTGCCTGGGCATGTTTATTCTTCCCTTCCGGGAGAGTACCTGTGTTAATCCATTTTCACATGGCTATAAAGAACTACCTGAGCTGGATAATTTATTAAGAAAAGAAGTTTAATTCATTCACAGTTGCACAGGCTGTACAGGAAGCATGGTTGGGAAGCCCTCTGAAAAGTTATAATCATGGGAGAAGGTCAAAGAGGAAGCAAGCACATCTTACCATGGTGGACCAGGAAAGAGAGAGTAAAGGGGGAAGTGCTACACACATTTAAACAATCAGATTATGTGAGAACTCCATCACAAGAGCAGCAAGGGGGAAATCCATACCCGTGATGCAGTCACCTCCCACCAGGTTTCTCCCCAGTGCTGGGGATTACAATTCAACATGAGATTTGGGTGGGAACCCAGAGCTAAACGATATTGTTTCACCCCTGGCCTTTCCCAAATCTCATGTTCTTCTCACTTTTCAAAATCAATCATGCCTTCCCAAAAGTCCCCTAGAGTATTAACTTATTTCAGCATTAACTCACAGTCCAAAGTCTCATCTGAGACATGTCAAGTACCTTCTGTCTATGAACCTGTAAAATAAAAAAGCAAGTTAGTTACTTACAAGATACAATGGGGGTACAGGTATTGGGTAAATGCTCCCATTTCAAATGCAGAAATCAGACAAAACAAAGGGGCTACAGGCCCATGCAAGTCCAAAACCCAGCAGGGAAGTCATTACATCTTAAAGCTTCAAAATAAACTCCTTTGACTCCATGTCTCATGTCCAGGGCACACAGATACAAGGGGTGGGCTCCCAAGGCCTTGCACATCAGCCTCTGTAGGGATGCAAGGTACAATATCCCAACGCTGCACCAGCAGGACCCTGGGCCTGGCCCATTAAACTATTTTTCCCTGCTAGGGCCTGTAATGGGAGGGACTTCCACAAGTTCTCTGACATATATTGGAGGCCTTTACCGCATCGTTTTGTCTATTAACATTTGATTCCTCTTTATGCAAATGTGTGCAGCTGTATGGAATTTCTCCCCAGTAAATGGATTTTTATTTTTTACCATTTGGTCAGGCTGTAAATTTTCCAAGCTTTTGTGCTCTGCTTCCCTTTTAAATGTAAGTTCCAGTTTTAGATCACCTTTTACTTCATGCATATAAGTGTCTGTTCTTAGAAGCAATCAGGACACATCTTGAATACTTTGCTGCTTACAAATTTCTTTCACCAGACACCATAAATCATCTCTCACAAGTTCAAAGTTCCACAGATCTCCAGGCCATGGGCGTGATGCCACCAGTCTCTTTGCTAAAGCATTACTCATTCCAAGAAGTTCCTCATCTCCACCTGAGACCACCTCAGCCTGAACTTCACAGTCCATATCATGATCAGTATTTTGGTTAAAACCATTAATAAGTTTCTAGGAAGTTCCAAACTTTCCCTCATCTGTCTGTTTTCTGAGCCCTCCAAACTGTTCTGGCTTCTATCCATTTCCCAGTTTCCAAGCTGCTTCCACATCTTAAGACATCTTTATAGTAATGCCCCCCTTCTCTGGTACCAATTTTCTGTATTAATCCATTCTCACACTGCCATAAATAACTACCCAAGACTAAGTAACTTATTAAGAAAAGACGTTTAACTGACTAACAGTTCCACAGGCTGTACAGGAAGCACAGTTGCAGAGGACTCAGGAAACTTACAATCGTGGAGGAAGGGCACACGGGAAGCAAGCACATCTTACTGTGGTAGATCAGGAGAGAGTGAACAGGGGATTGCTACATACTTTTAACAATCGGATCTCATGCAAACTCCATCAGCAAAACAGCAAGGGAGAAATAGGCCCCCATGATCCAATCACATCCCACCAGGTCCCTTCCCAAGCATTGGGGATTATAATTCAACAAGATTTTGGTGGCGACACAGAGCCAAATCATATCATTGCACCGCTGACAAAAAAAAAATGCTAAAATAATCAAACAATCAAAATAAGCCAAAAAAAAAAAAAAAACAGATAAAATACACAGTATCAACATGAGTTGCTTACAGGCATTACAATTGGCAAAATCATAAATGGTCAAAAGGTTTAGGATGTTGAATAAGAATGAATATTAGAGTGGTGAGCCAATTATCTGCAACCTGATGGTCCCTGCTTGCTTTGCTTTTCCAATTTTGGGTATTCACAAGAGAGTAAGATTTTGGACTTCATTTAGGCAGTGACTCACTCCTGTTGCAGCACAGAAAAAAAGAAATATTTGAAGTCCTGCAGAGATGAAGTATTTTCTATTCAAAACATTCTGAGTTCTGAATTATGTGCAGCATAGATGTCTAAAAGCTAAGCTGAGTAGAATTTTGGCAGTCTTGCAGCACTGAAGAGATAAAGATTAGAATTCAGTACATCTCCAGAAGCTGGCCCACATTAACACACTAGGACTTTAGCTGGAAGGCTGAGATTAAGCCAGACTTCCTCATTTCTGTGACTAATTAGCTTAAAGTAATGAGCTTGCAAATATTTCTATGTAGTGAATGAAATAAAGAACCATCTCTGGAGAAGGATTATTTCACCTGGAACTTGTAGATTTATAGAAACAAAACAAAACAAAACATAAACAGACTGATACAAAATAAAAATTACTTAACATTGTTAGGTTTGCTGGCTCATGCCTGTAATCCCAGCACTTCAGATGACTGAAGCCAAAGAACTGCTTGAGGTCAGGGAGTTTGAGACTAGCCTGAGCAACATATCGAGACCCAAGCCCCTCACCCCCAGGACCCTCCATCCCTGTCTCTACAAGAAGTACAAAAATTAACTGGATATGGTAGATTGTGCCAGTAGTCCCAGCTACTAAGGAGGCTAGGTTGGGAGGCTCACATGAGCCCCTAGAAGTTGAGGCTACAATATGCTATGATCATGCCACTGCACTGCAGCCTGGCTGACAGACTGAGACCCTGTCTCCAAACAAAACAAACGAATTAACAAACAAAAGAATCACTCAACATGCCAACAAACAGAGTCAGATAATAACAAATCAACAGGACTGAAAAAAAATTGAAAATAGATCTACACATGATCCAATTATGTAAGTCAGCACTAAATATTTAAAAATGTAATTAATATATTATCAAAATTAAGATATAACTTACAAAACCAGATAAAGGTAGGAAGAAAATCATTGAGTAGAGGAATGTGTTGAAAGTATCAAATGAGAGTACTAGATGTAAAAAATATATCTGAAGATCAAAATTCAGTAAATGGAATATTAGATAGAAAAATGGAATTATTGAATTGAAGGTACATAATGGAAAATATACAACAAATTGAAGGACAGGGAACCAAGAAACCAATTTAGAAAGTAAAATATGTGGCAAATGGTAAAAGTCAAATCTAGGAAAATAGGTTTGCCTGTATTAGAAAAAGTGGTGATGCTTTGAGAGGAAATCAGGGTTAAATATCTTACTTTGGAGGAGGCAAAGATTTATCACAATAGTGAAAAAG
The DNA here is from genome assembly GCA_963574635.1 of Cheracebus regulus. NCBI lineage: Eukaryota > Metazoa > Chordata > Mammalia > Primates > Pitheciidae > Cheracebus > Cheracebus regulus. The sequence continues at coordinate 21,897 of CAUYQU010039555.1, read as the reverse complement.
TAAATAATGTAAATATATAATTTTAGAACATATTTCACATTACTAAAATTGTAAATTATGTGAAATGACAATTTCATATTATAAAATATAACTTTTTTCATAAAATTCAAGAAGATATTTTCATTTTATTTGTTAACTATTATAATATTTAGTTTTGAATCTGTTGTAATTTCAAAATTTCTAGTACATTTTTGTAAGCACGCATTCAAATGCAGACTGATACACATCTATTGTATCTGTGACTACAATTGGCCATAAGTAGTATTGTTTTTGATGCTATGGTTTTTCCAAAATAGTGAGCAATTATTATTAAATATTTTAAAAATAATTTGCATATTAGTTATAACCCTGTAATTTCCAGTGAATATTCAAACTGCTTAAAAATAACATTTTAATATAGAGTTAGAGTTAAATTTTTGGCTCTAGTCATTTATTCGAGGCACAAAACAATTCTTCATTATGTGTAACTCACTCAAACCCGGGACATGCTTCTCCACACTTACTGTCTTAAAAATGGGAATTAACTGTCTTAAAAATACTTTAGGGAAATTTTCAAGAGCCTGATATGCTGTCATTTTCCAGTCATCACCTGTTGATCCTCTCTCCTCCCAAACTCATGCTGAATTTTTAAAAAATGATTTTAGATGTATCTTACAGATATAATCTCATTCTAAACATTTTTAATAATCACCACCAAAATTAAGATCTCCCACCTGAGCTACCAAAATCATTACCTATGATTCCTTACTTCTGCTTTTGCCTGTTTCCCCATCTGACCTCCAAATCATTTATTTAGAAAATATAGAAAATCTCTTTCCTCTTAATTACAGTGTCACTTATCTGCTTTCAGTTTTTAAATGTCTTTTTCTTCTACTTTAACTAAAACTCAATTTCTTTTCTTTTCTTTTCTTTTTTTTTTTTTTTTTTTTTCTTAGTCGGGAAGTTGCTGCAAGACCTACCCTTTGGCTACCTCTCTAACCTGGGATATTACCACTCTTCCGCTCATTATCCCCTGTCACATTAGCCTTTAAATTCTCCAGGCAAATATGAAGCCCAGGAATATTGAAATGTCTCGTAGTTCCCAGCTTCCAGTTATATGCATACCTGAGAGGTACATGACTTAATCCTGGTTTGATTCAATTAGGTCAGATAATTCTTTTTATGTATAAACCAGCACTCAATCCACTTACTGTTTTTCTTCACCAAATCTATTAAAAATTGGCATTATGTTACATATTTATTTATTCATTAGCTGTATTCTATTTTCTCTGGATAAAATTTCTAAAAAGCAGAAATTGCTGATTTTAATTGGCTGTTTTCCTTTACCTAAAAACTCCTAAGAATGAGTATCTGTGGACACAATAGATGTTAAATTTATTAATACATTTTGAAATGGTTTTCTTTCTCTGAATTTTTGGAAAAATAGATAAAGTCAATTAATATTAAAGGTTATGGGATTTTTTAAAACAATTTTCAATCTTCATATTAAGAGAAAAGTTATTTCTCTTTTCCCTCTTGCTACACAATATATCAGTTTATAAGATCATAAAAAAATAAATATTTTTAACTAAAGGAGGATTTATTTCATCCCAAAACCTTTGGTTGAATAGCTATTATTTTAATACTAACTGAAGAAATTTTTTTATGCTTCTTCCACTGGAATATTTTTAAATGCCAAATCTGTATTCTTTAAATGAGCAAAGGGAATTATCCAGCCACAAAAGACTTACAGTAACTCAGGTGCCAGTGAGAAATTTAATATTTTTAATAAAATATTGAGGTATGTTATTTTACATTTTGTATTGTGTGATTTGTAATACAAATATGCTTGTCTCAGTTTTAAGAAAGTAGAACACTCTGGAAAAAATCCTACGGATTTTATACAGGTAACGGAAAGTCAATGAAATTTTGAGTTATCCCTATAGTCCTGGCAGAGAGAATGAAGTTTTACATAAAATGAGAGTATGTCCAATGCAGAGGAATTGAATCTATTAATTCAAATATTGTGGAATCAGCAGCCTGTGGTATTTTAATAATGACTTCATTTCATTTAGTGGAATTGTCACAGATTTATAGTTTTTTAATCTTCTGAACATTAAGCTATATTACCTATAAACAATAAAATTGTATTTTTACACAGAGATACTATTAGTAAAAGATAATAAAATGAAATATTTTTGAAATAGAAAAAATTATATGATGATATAGTTTGTCCAGCCATAATCTTTAGGTAGAAAGGATCATAATCAATATTCATTTACCATTGGTAATATTTATTTATTATTATTGTTACTGAAGACCCACATAGATTTATTTCTATATATATTTACAAGGAACAAATGGATTTGGCATAAAAAATTAATAATTGCAATATTTACTGTAGCATATAGGATTTTTTTATTTTCTGATTTCTACTTTAGCTTCCTGGAATATATCAATGTTCTTTATAGAAATTAAATAACTTTTAAACCACCAAGGAGCAATGGAGAAGTGGTAATTTCAGACTTATATTTTGTTTTATTGTTGGTTTTCTGCTTAGAATTAGCAAGTCTACGCTCTATGCCAAAAGTTATGATTGTTAAAAATAATATTATCATTAAATAGATCAAAATTCATGAAAAAATATATAACATTTATTGACTTTTTAAAGTATATTTCTGATCTTTACAATTAGACGATTATTATCTCACAAAGAAATACATACAATAGGTTCTCAGCATGCTCAATTTTGTTGTTGGTGTGTGTGTGTGTGTGTGTGTGTGTGTGTGTGTGTGTGTGTTTATGATTCCATACTTTGAGTTATTGTTTTCTTTTTATATTAAGGTCCAAAAATGTTGGAATTATGTCACAACATTCAGACTTTAATGAACAGTAAAAGAGATTGTTTAAAAGATGCTCTGTCAAATATTTGATAGTAAAACAGGAAAGTAAAACAGTTTTACTTTGCTGACATACAAGAACTATTATAAGCATATCAATAACATAGTAATCACATGAATAATATATGATTATTTTCAAAACTATGCTCAGAGAATAAAAGCATGAATTTATCTTTAAAACTGGATTATGTAAAATAAAATATTTTTATGTTGTTCTGCTTTATAAATTAGTTCTAAAATGATAGTGAACAAAACAGTCATTTTTATTAAGCTTTATATGTATTAGGTACATTTAGCTTTATAATTCCTAAAAGTTGACACAACATCACAAAGATAAAGATTTGAAATATAATTACAAATACTGTAATCAGTTTTGGAAAACAAAATTTTAGTCAGTTTTTCACAGAAAAAATGGTGCACTAATTTCAAAAATTAATTGTTTTAGTTTACTTGCATTAGGGAATATTTAAAATCTAAGTAATTGTATAGATTTGTATGCATTTGAATTATTACTGTGAGCAATCTACAATGAAGAAAAAATATTTAAGACTGGATGCTGTTCTTCATAAAATCACAATTTGGTAAGCCAGTACACATACATGAAACTATTGATATATTAAAAATTGTATTTAAATACTAGTTTAATTGGAAAATAGATATTTAAATATGCTATCTCAACCTGAGACTTTTAAGGACTTAAAAAACTACTTCTTTAACAATATAGATTTCTGAAGACCAGTATCTTATAACTGCATAATATTGCTACTGTAACAATGTTCTGCTTTGATGCACATGGCCAATGAAGAAGGTTTTCATCAGCAACTCAAGATTCCAGCACACATTTTCTTACACAAAAAGACATATCTGTAAATCACACCACAAATGATCTGCACTACTCAGATGACAAAGCTTTAAATTTATTCCTGATTCAGGTTTATAGCTCCATTTCATTTCTAAGAGGTAGTGAGAAGTACATATTTTATAACCTAACGTGTACAATGAACGTAAAATATCTAACCTTCACACTTCAGACTCAAGCATAAGGAACAGAAAAGGTTTGGGTAAAGAAAGAAAAAACTGCACAGACAGGACTATAAACAGAAGGATGGAGGGAGGAGGAGCTCAGTCTGAGGAAGATTCTTACTGTCTCATATATACCCCATTTATTCTTGGTCAGTATTAATTTAGTATTAAAGTTTGGCAGCTCTCTTCTAAGAAACCATTCCTGAACATCTTTCAGTCTTTATGCAATTTCAGTATATATATATTTTAAAGCAAAAAAACCTGAATACAACATAAATATATGTGCATACATACATATTTGTACTATACAGTACGTGACCCCATTAAAATCATATTATTTTCAGATGTATTGGTCAGGGTTGTCCAGAGAAACAAAATCAATAGGATAAATATAGACATATAATCTATGAAAATTAGTGGAAGGCCCAAGAACCAGGGACTCTAATGTCCTAGGGCAGGAGAAGATGCATGTCCTAGCTTAAGAAGAGAGAGAGAAAAGACTCATCCTCTGTTTATTTGCTCTAGGAAAGCCCTCAACAAATTGGATATGACTGCCAACATTAGTGAGGGCAGATTTTCTTTACTCAGTATACTGATTCAAATGCCAAATGCTTCCAGAAACACACTTCCAGAAACGCTAACAGACACACAGAAATAATGTTTGCCAGCTATCTGGATATTGCTTAGTCCAGTTAAGTTGACACATAAGATTAACTAGCACAGATAATTTTTTACTTTGAAATCATTAAATTGTTTTATATCTGCATAAATATTTAATCCCCAAATGTGTAGCAAATATTCACAAGTTACTTAGTTGATGCAATTTTTGTACAATATGTTGAAATTGTTTATATTCTAGAACTGTCAAACAAAATACTAAGTTGATACTGTAGGAAAGATAAATATTCTTAGTGCTTGAATATGAATTATTTAATTCTTAACAAAATGTGACTATTCCAGCTCAAAAATAACTTTGAGTATTTCCTCAATTTAAAAAATTGAGAAGCAATACTTTTGAAATATAACTAACAAAATACTTAACAACAGCATAACTGAAAAGTTTGAGGACCCTTAGTTACAGTGGTACAAATGTGCCACTACAAAGCTGGAAATTTGGTCTAATTGTTGCTCTATCTTCAAGAAATTGCTTACAAAGTGATTATAGTTTTTACTTAAAAAGCTAGAATACAATTTACAAAAAAAAAAGTAAAATAAAGATATTCGAGCTCAACAAAAAGAAAATGTTAGTATTAACTATGCAGTTGGCTCTGAAACATATTGTAAAATTTTAAAAAATTATGAACAGTATAAATCTGTACTTAAGGTGTATATGTGGATTACATTGTTACATTCCTATTCATTTAAATAAGACAACTGAAAATTATTATTTTTGCTTTCTAGTGGATCTTAGTTTCATGGATGTACATCTTTGTGTATGTAAGCATGTGTGTATAAATGTGAATTATATATTGCTGTATTATCTATATATTAAATGTATTAGCACTGTGACATGAAATATACATAGCACTATACGTTAAAGTGTCTTATAGAGAAGAAATTCTGACTACAATTAAATTATTCTCAGACCACATGCTTTCTATTGACCTCTGTGTGTGTCCATATGCATTCAATTTTCCTCACAATATTTTCTTTTGTATTTTGTCTTTTCTAACATTGTGACTTTCTTTTTGTTTTTCTATTTCCCAAAAGCTTCCTCCAGTTTTCTGGATAATTCTCTAAGCTAATCAATGTTAATAAGATATTTTCTAATTTAAAATCACCCAGTCATTTTTGTTGCTTGCTGCTAAGGCCACTAAGTGGTGTAAATAATAAATAGGTATTTATTTGCGGTTGGAGAAAAATCTCAACACGGTTTATTAACTATGGAGAAAATATCTGGGCTATAACAGCCAAACTACTGTAGAAAAAGATTGATTTGTTCTTTAAATGCAAGTATTACGGATACATGGGGGAATCTAAGAAGCTAGACAGAAAGAGAAAGAGAGGTACAATAGTTGACCACACAGTATAATTGAAGAGACACAATAGATTGATTTCCTTGGGGGGAAATAATGTAAGGATCAATATATTAGCTTCTGTACCGATGCAATCATGTGGCATGAAAAAGTCAACTGAAGTGCAGTTCTTCAATCTGAAGTGGGGTGGGAAAGTGCTCCTGGCTAGTCACAGATTATAGGCAGATGTGAAGCATCTGTTACTTACACCTGAGTAAGCTAATTAGTTAATTAAATTCTTAGAAGGAGCAGAAAAATAAGCCTGAGGTATAAGCTTTGCCCCAGCAGAGTTGTCTGCTGTACTACCAAACTGAATTTGAATTTTAAGCTCTCTGACTAGAAAGCTGGGAAAGAAAGCAAGGAAGGATTTTATTTCAAACCATAAGAATTACAAAAGTTAATTAAATAAAAGAAAAAGGATACTGTAATAGAAACAAGAAGAATACACACTTCTGAAGTGTCCATTTAATTAGTTTTGTTTATTTGAAATTAAATAAATTTATGCCTATTCAAGGCAATATTGCTAAATTAGTCATTATATAAGAATAAAATTTATTCTTCTCAATTACACTTATCTAGGGGAAAAAAAGCCCTTGATTTAGGGCCTTCATAAAGCATAGGGTCAGCTATTAATTAGGCCACTAAGGTCAGCAAATCTATTTGTTGCTATGATTAGGCTTTGTTCACTGGCTCTGTAGAAGGCATATTTATATGAACCACACTTCCCACTTATAATTCACATAATTGGGCAAACTCAGAGTGCTAAAATTTCCTCAGTTTTAAGGTCAAATTTTATTTTATACTAAAGTTTTTGATTAGATGTCTTGTTAATGCAGTTTTCTTCTTATACATTAAATATAAAATTGTTTTTGCACACACTATGTAGACAGCATTAGCTATATGTAGAATGCACTAGCTAAAGAAGTTTGAGCCACAATTTAAATTATATAAGTTTTGAAATATAGGACATTTGTAATTGAGGTTTTTTTAAGTTTTAATTTTCAGTTTGTGTGGGTATTGAGAAGGTGTATATATTTTTGGGATACATGAGCTATTTTGATACAGGCATACAAGGGAAAATCGTCACCTTAGGGTTAATGAGTTATCCATCATCTCAACCATTTATCTTTTCTTCTTCAACAAACATAATTTAATATTTTGCATTGTTGTAAGCTACCTGCTTTCAACAAGTGAAGTTTTAAAAAGACAGACATTCATATTTCAGTATTTTGATCATAATAACGATGTTGGAACTAAAGTAAACCACTTGAATCAAAGCTAAAATTAATAAATTCTATTCTATATTAGGTCATTTTAACTCAATATAACTTGTTAAACAACAGGAGATTACACCTGCAAAGTTTCATAAAATATTAAAGACACCTGCATGATATCATAGGGAAAAAGAAATATGTAATTACATTAAAATACAAATTTAAAGTTTTTCTCTTTGTTTACTAGTATATTTGATTTTTTTAACTTAATGCCTCTTGAAGGGAAAATATTCAATTTTTTCTTATAATAAACTTACCCTTGATTCTAATTCTAATAATGAAATTCTTAAGAATCTTGAAATAAAGGAAAAAAGAATACTGTTAAAGGAGGATAACTGCTTGATCATTAAAATAATATGTTCTTGTAAAGTGTATTGTAAATGATCCAGTGTGCCCTTTAAGTGGTTCCACATGAGGCAGTAAAAAACCGTGCATTACATTTGCAAAGTCAGTAAAGCTGGCATAAAAAGAGATACTTTGCTTTTAGAAGCATCACACAGCCATTACATAGAAATACAGCATTAAATAGCTTTAATTTTCTACAGTTAATAATTTTCCACAAACTACATATATTTCAGAACAAATCTTTTAATATAGGCCAGAAATTATTTCATATGTCTCCTTAGCAGCAATAAATAAATTAAACAATAATGCGAATATTTTTCAAACTTCTACTCTTTGATAGCTAGGAATACTTGAAAAAATTAGTGGAAAAAATAATTTCCAAAAGAATATGTTTAAATAATGTGAAATACCAGAAAAATGCTATGTTTGTTTGTGATTATTTTAGTTTATCTAAATGTCTACATAAAACATAAACTTTAAGATATAAATACTACAAATTATGCTAAAGATAGGGCAATCACAAATGCAACATAATTTACAAACTAGTGTAATTTACTTGGAAATAAAAATAATTTTATTCTGGAAAATGTTAGAGTCCTCTTTCATGAAATTAGCTAATGGAAGCTTGATTGTCAGTATTACGGTTAGTAGTTATATTTTTTAGAATTTTGTTTCAGCAATGTAATTGATGCCATTAGAGTACGACCGAGTTATACGAAGGGAGGAGGTTTTTATCTTTACCAATGAATTTGTGGTAAAAATAGAAATGAGGAATTATAATGTAAGTTCATGTATTCAAAACCTTGCCTGGCTGGCTCATTGTTGCACATAAATCTACATAATATTCATTATCATTGATTGCCTAGGTGCCATGAAATAGCTTATCCTCCTGTTGATTTTAAAAGATTGTAACCTTTCGCAAATACCCAACTATATGATTATATCGAATTATTTTTCCAAAAATAATCTTTATTTTATACAGGAAATATGGATTCAGCAGTGTTTTTAAGTTAAAGTGACCTTGGCAAGCCATTACCTTTTCAGGGCTCAATTTTCCTATTTCCAAGATGTGATAACAATACTTGCCTCTGTTTACTTTGAAAAGAATGAAAATAACAAAGATAAGGCAGATTCTCCCAGGGCCTAAAATAGCTCCTGATAGTAAATGAAATACTTTATAGAAACTGAATTAACTTCTGCAGTCCACTAAGTAAAGTTTGAGTAAGTTACTATATCAAAATCATAGAAACTCAAAGAACAGAAGTAAAAATATCACATAATTAAATTAAGCTTTACATTGATTTGGAAATACTATAGATTTAATTCTGTAATACAAACATAATAAAGAAAAAGGCAAGAAGGCAGGAATTGGTAACAAGAAAAGATATTGTTAATAATATTACTTATAGAGTGGCTTACAGTTTATAAATACCATCACATACTTTATTTTGATTCTCCTAATAATAACTTGAAGTAATGTCTTACAGTGGCTTGTGGCAGATATGTTATGTGTCCCTCACATCTTCCTTCAAGAAATTTTTATTTTTCCATTGCCTACAGTGTGGTTAGTTGGCAGCCTTCTCTTTGTTAGCGTTTTCTCGACTTCTAAGCCAAGGTTATGCTGTTCTCAAGGTGCCCCCCAGCCAATGAATGACAAGGCGGTGATAACTAAGAACACTCTCTTTTCAGGAAGTCTCCCAGCCAGTGACTAAGCAGAGCAATGGTATAATGGTCTACTCCTTCCCATCCTATTTGGCACACTTCACATGGGTAGTTTTTCTCCAGAGCTCTGCTGTGGACTAATCGTCTTATCCGTGTCAAAGTTACATGTTTAGCCCTGTCTGATTCTTCTTCCTCCCTTTCCTTTCTGCAGGTATTACTCCCCAGTAGTATGTTGTATGTTTACATGTGTTTTCCAGGCAGCTCAAACAGGGAAATAGAAACCCAAAAATTGTTCTATGGAGTGTATATAGTTAATGTTGTTTATCAACTTGACTGGGTCACAAGGTACCCAGATATTTAAACATTATTTCTGGATGTATCTGTGAGGATGTTTCTAGGAAGAGATTAGCATTTGAATCAGTAGATTGAGTGATGATCACACTCCCCACTGTGTGTGGGCGTCTTCCAATGCATTGAGGGCCTAAATAGAACAAAAATGTAGAGGGAGGAAGAATAATCTTTCTCAGCCTCACTACTTCAGCTGTGATATCAGTCTTCTCTTGCTTTCAGACCGGGACTTAACTGGCACTCAGGTCTTCAACCTGGATTATAGCTTACACCACTGGTTCTCCTGTTTCTTGGCCCTTTAGATTCAGACTAAAGCTACACCATCAGTTTTCTTGGGTATCCAGCTTTCAGATAGAAGACAGTGGGATTTCTCAGCCTCTGTAATTGCATAAGCCAATTTTTATAAGAAATCTTACACACACACACACACACACACACACACACATACACACACACACACAAAATTGATCGATTTTTTCCTCTGGAAAACCCAAACCAATACAGGGTACAAATAAATTACAAATTACTGTGGAAAACCTTATAAACAAAGAATTGGCATAGCGTGAAGACCTCCCCAGTCTCTCCCAATTGTGTGTAGAAACAATTGAGAGTGCTTTATCAAACTTGGGCATCATTTTCAGTAGCAAAAGGACCAAAACCTTATCAACAAAAGGACAAAAATTTGAAAACATGAAATTAAATAGGCCATAGTAGGAGAGCTGAAACAAGAAGATATCTTGTGCAAATTCAAGTGGGAACATGCACATCAGGTGATTCAAATAGTTTATCTCTCCTCACATGCCTGCAAATGACAGCAAAAATCCTGGAAAGTATGGATTTGGAAATTACAAATATATTTTCATGAGTAGGAGAATTTTCAATATAGAATCTTTGACTAAAGAGAATTGATTATATTTTTATGTGTTAATACGTTTTTTTTTTTTAACTGAAGAATTGCAATTTAAAAAATTAGATTCCCTTCATGAGAACAAATGTCTTGAAAGAATCAGTACCTGACTGGGCATTTCTGTCTTCCTGAAACTCTTTTTTTTTGTCACCTCCTTTCAATACCAAATAGAAAAATGTCCACTTTGAATGGTTTCTATGTTATCTTTACTATCGTTGTAGGGACATATTAGCTCCCTTCTATTTTTTTCCACTCACCTGAGATCTCAGAACATCACGATCATAAATTTGAATATATTCCTATTTCTGGAACTACTCTGCATACTAGACATTATAATTGTATTGGACAGTCTGCACTTGCTATCTTGACTTCCATTACTCAATAATCAAGAAAAAAAAAACTCAACATTTTGTATATGTAACATACTGATTAAGGAAATGCTGGCTCATTGTGATGGTTAATTTTGTGTGACAACTTGGCTATGCATGATTCTTCGTGGTCAAACACCAGTCTAAATGTAGCTATGAAAGTTTTGTTTTGTTTTGTTTTTTGCTAAGACTAACACTTAAATCAAGAGACATTGAATAAAGCAGATTGTTCTCCATAATATTAACGTGCCTCATCCAATCAATCTAAAGCCTAAAGAGAAAAGACTGAAGTCATCTAAGAAGGAGGGAATTCTGCCTTGAGATTGCTTTTGGACTTGAGTTGCAAACATAAACTATTCTCTGAGTCTACAGAATCCTAGATACCCTTCAGATTTCAGATTTGCCATCCTCCACAATCACATGAACCTATTTCTTAAAATAAATCCCTCTTTATATACACATGCTATTGGTTCTTTTACTCTGGAGAACTCTGACAAAGTCTTTACACTCTTATGTGATATAGATAGTAAGACAAGTTCTACAAATGGGAGTGTGAAAGCATTTGGTAATATGTATATAGCCTTTGGAAAACACATGCGCACACGCAAACCCTAGTCATACTGAATTTAAAAACAGTTTCCATATATACTATCTTGAATCCTTAGTTTGAAGCACCACTGTCTATATCTGTAGTACTCTTGCTTAAGGAGTGTTACTTGGGAACCACTATAATTTATTAATAAGAAATTCAGTCCTTTTAGTAACTGTCCAATTTTTGCATTGGTTTGGTACTCCTGACGTTGTCCTTTTTATGGCAATAATTTTTTATCTCCTAAATTTTTTTACTTCTTTCTTGCTCTGCATAAGAATATTGGTACCTTCTAATTACTTTTTATGATTTCTAGTTAGAAATATATCAAACTTTCATTGAAATGTAAGTTTTGGCATTGTGATTACTTTTTAAAGTGAATTTCAAAAATATTACAGATATTTTTTATAAAATCAACTATTTAAATAGTTGGTTTCTTTTAAAGTCTATTTGATGATAATTATTAACTAAGCTGCCTTCTATCAAAACCCAGAGTGAAGTGGGGCCATGCATTTGCCTGTGATCATGTTTGTAGGTTTCCATTCAAATTATATAAAAGCATGATTTGTTCAAATTTAAGAAATCCTAGGTAATGTAAAGTAACAATCTATCATTTTGAACACTATGAAACTGGGAGAGTTATTTGGTAGATAATTTGATATAAGGCATGCAAATCACCAATCTCACTTCCTTGCTGATCAAAAATATTGTAATGTGGCAGTTCTGTTTTTAATCAATATTGTTTAGAACCAATACCACCTATAAGAACAAATTCAAAATCTGAAGAGTAGTAAAAAAATATTTGTTTCATTGTGATAGGACACTGAAGCAATGAAAACTTGAATGACCAAGATAATAGAAATAAAGGAAGTCAAGAGAGGTAAATCCAATGTTTGGCACTGCTAACTCTTTGTGATGTGATTAAATTTCTAACAGATGATTTAATTAAAAGGTTGGTAAGTCAAGTAAAAAAATCTGTTAGTAAAAGTCTATAGAGCTACAGAGGCCTTTTAGAAGTCTTACTAAGCAATTAACAGAACCAAAGTTTAGTATCTCCAAAGAGGAGTGGGCATAAAACACAATGTTTAAAGTGGGAATATAAAGAAAATCCTGCTAGCACAAGGGTATTCTAGAATGAGACAATATTTCATGAAGAGTTTAACAAAGATGCCAAATTAGTTCAATTCCTAAATAGATTGAGGTCATATGTTCCCATCATATGAATCTAAAATTAATTACTCTTTAGCATCTTATATAAAATAACATTAATCCAAAACTCAAATTATTACTGTATTTTCATACAAAATATCTGGTAATTTATATAAAACATATGTGAATACATAGAACTTGACACTACACCAAGTAAAAAAAAAAAACCCAAAATATATTCAAATATGTATTTAACAGAAATAAAGTTTAAAAGAATTTTATTAGTCTGTTCAAGATGATAAATGTCAAGATAAATTTTTCAACAGAGAAAGAGAGAGCATAAAATCATAGTTACATGGAAATTCCAAAACTGAAAATAAAATAACTGAAATACAGATTTAATGGGTGAGTTTTAAGGCAGATTTTTTTAAAGTTGAACAGAAAATTAGTGTATTGGAAGACAGATGACAAAAAAATACATTCTGTGGATTAGCAAAATAATAATAAAATTAATTTTAAAAAGATTATACACAGTAAATAGGATCTAGCAAGTGAAGGGGAATGATATCAAGGTCCCAAATTAAATGAGTAAGATATAAGACCGAAACTACTTGAAGAAACAATGATGGATAATTTCCAAAATGTATGATAAATTATACAGAGAATAGTAAGCTAATCATAAACAAACATATTTTCTTTTTTTTCAATTGTACTTTAGGTTCTGGGGTTCATGCCCAGATCATGCAGGATTGTTGCATAGGTACACACATGGCAATGTGATTTGTTGCCTCCATCCCCCATCACCTATAACTGGCATTTCTCCCCATGTTACCCCTCCCCAACCTCCCCACCCCTAACCCCTCAACAGACCACAGTGTGTGATGCTCCCCTCCCTGTATCCATGTGCTTTCATTGTTCAACAACTGCCTATGAGTGAGAATATGAGGTGTTTGACTTTCTGTTCTTTTGTCAGTTTGCTGAGAATGATGGTTTCCAGGTTCATCCATGTCCCTACAAAGGACACAAACTCATCATTTTTTATGGCTGCATAGTATTCCATGGTGTATATGTGCCGCATTTTCCCTGTCCAGTCTATCATTGATGGGCATTTGGGTTGGTTCTAGGTCTTTTCTATTGTAAACAGTGCTGCAATGAACATTCGTGTGCATGTGTCCTTATAGTAGAATGATTTATAATCCTTTGGATATATACCCAGTAATGGGATTGCTGGGTGGGTCAAATGGAATTTCTATTTCTAGGTCCTTGAGGAATTGCCACACTGTCTTTCACAGTGGTTGAACTAGTTTACACTCCCACCAACAGTGTAAAAGTGTTCCTATTTCTCCACATCCTCTCAAGCATCTGTTGTCTCCAGATTTTTTAATGATTGCCATTCTAACTGGTGTGAGATGGTATCTCAATGTGGTTTTGATTTGTATTTCTCCAATCACCAGTGATGATTATCATTATTTTCATAATTTATTAATCTCTTTTCTGTTGCTTATACTGAAATACCTAAACCTGGGCAATTTATTTTAGAAATGAATATTTTTCTTACTAGTATGAAAACAGGGAAGTCCAGAGTGGAGAGGCTGCATCTGGCAAGGGCCTTCTTACTGGAGGTGACCTGCAGTGACCCTAGTCAATGTGGGGCATCCTATGCCTAAGGGACTGAGCATACTATTATAGCTCAAGTCTCCCTTACTCTTCTTATAAAGCCACTACTTCTACCTCCACAGTAAACTGTTAATGCATTTATTCACAAATGAATTAATCCATTAAAGTGGGAAAGAGCCCTTATTATCCACTCAAGTTTAAATGCCTCACTTGTCAATACTACCACATAGGATCATGTTTCAACATGAGTTTTAGAAAGGATAAACATTAAAACCACGGCCATTTCCACCATATAAATTTACAAGGTGAACAAAACTAATCTGATTTTGCAAGTTAGGATTGAGTTTACTTCTCAAGATAAAAATTGAGATGGTAAGCAGGAAAAAGTAAGGTGGTTTCTAGTTTGATAGTAATGCCTTATTTAATGAGTCTGGTCACTTTCCTACATTCAATATGTTGTAGCCTTATGGTTTATGTACTTCATTATGTGTATGTTACCCATCAATATCATTAAGCCCAGGATAATTTATTATATTATTTTTATTATTTCTAAATATGTAAAATATATATCAAAATCTTATCTCTAGGAGAACCCCAGAAAAAATGTTAAATGAACAATATCTCATTTGTATGTTTTTCTACAAGTTGTTGCCATGTTTTCAGGGGCACCAGTTGGTGTCAATCTAGGAGGAACTACTTTTACTTTAATCTCACCTTAGTGCTCTTATTTTAAAAAGTCAATCAACAATGATGGCTTATACAAGACTCAATAAAATGTTGAAAACACTTGCACATGTTAAAAGGTAAAGCCCCTCTTAAATCATTTTCATCCTTTTCCCCTAATTTCAACTCCTCTCTAAATCTTTCGCCATTTCACCCTCATGTGGCAAGAAAATCCACACATATAATCTTGTCTCTCTTAGAAATACACACAAGAATGTTTATTAAAAATACATGTATTGGTGCCAAACATTATACTTTAGAGGAAATTATGTAATTTCTTTTAGACTTCAGGTGATAATTAGACTTATAAAAGCCATGAACTAACCAGGTAATCTGAAACATAATTACAGTCATTTAACAATTTTCATTAAGGTTTTAAAGTCGAATCTTGACCCTAGATAGTGAAAAGAAAGTCAGAAGTTAAATGAATTAAAAATTATCAGTTATATATTATAGAACAAATTAGAACAGGTGCAAAATTCATAATACCTTTGTATTCTGACTTGCTTTGCATCATTTTCAAACTATTATTTTTCCGTATAATTTTATGTACTTTTATATATCAAAGTAATAATATTCACTAAATGTAAAACATGCAAAAGATACTTTGGATTTTGCTTTTGTTTTCTGTATTCTGAAAGACATGTTTGAAGGGCAAATTCAGTTTTCCAGATTAGGTCAGCTTGGAAATCCAAAGAATCTTTTTTGATTCATGCAGAGTCATGTATTAACCACTTGAGAGTTAGATAAAAGGGATTTAAGATTTCTCTTCTCATTTACAGATAATTGCTTTAATAACTTACTCTCTAGTTTGTCTTCAGAAAATCAGCTTTCTAAATTAGTAGTCTATTGAAGGTCCTCAGGTGTACACAATGTTAAATTTAGTATTAACTGAAGTGTATTCTCTACCAGAAGAAGAAATTCCATCTGTGCTTATATTCAATGCCTGGCTACTGAAATAGACTTAATCTCCATCTATAAGTTAATTATGCAAGGAACAAAATTTACAGCATGACAAGTTAAAGCTTCCATCCTTTCATTATCCAACAGGTGCATATCATCCATTAAACAGTTGGCCAACACAAAAAGCATTCAAAGTTACGCATTTGTAATGAAATATATACACATATGTATCAGGTAAAGCATAGTCAAATAACAGTATCTTGAATTAATGTTGTCATTTAAGTTATAGTTTGTACTTATTTATTTTCCACAGATATATAAAATAGACCAGCTTCATGAATCCTTCAGAAAATATTTGACTTTATTTGAAATATGATGCAACAGGAAACATCTAATTATAGTGATGATTACTCTACAAGACTCAAATTTATGACTGTTTCCTCAATAATAGTAGAATAACAGTAGAGTTTAATAGCAGAATAAAACTTTGTATGTAGTATGTAGAGTTGGTAGCTCCTGAATGCTTTTATAGAAACTATTGGTAACTACATCAAACTTGGATATCTTATGTGTCCACAAAATCAGACTGCCTTCTGCATCAATACTTTCAATCATTGTTCTTGGTTTCTCTGCCTCTCACTCTATATATGTCTAAACATCTCTTTTCTAGAGTTTTTATTTTAATAATGGTTAATAAAATACTCTGTTTTTACAATGTTGTGACACTTTAATATTTAGTATTACAAAAATTGAACATAAATTAACATTAAAATGTAGCATTCTTTAAATAAGAGGATATAGTTGGATCTTCAACTGTGAAGTACATAGCTCAACTTAATTTAGTGCTATAACTTTTGTAATCCCTTCAACTAACAGTGCATAAAAGTCACCTTTTATAGTTGGCAAACATATTGATTAAACTAGGTTGGTGATTTATGAAAATGAACAACGCATGTAATCTTATGCAACAATTTTACTACAGCTGCACACTAAGCATCTAAAGAAATAGTTATGTTTATACATTTTATTAGATTTATTTTTTTCTGAAAAATAGCCAGGATATTTGTCCAAGTAAAGTGATGTTGGCTATACTTTCAATAATCCAAAAATGTTTTGATGTAAAATAAGCTATCAAATACATATTTATAGAAGCCCAAATTATACAATTTTTAAAATTTATAGATGGTATACCACTAAAGAGAAAAATACAGTTTTTTATTTCTTATAAAATCTGATGATCTTGTTTTACACATGAATAAAATCATCACCTAATTTATTCTGCTTTCAGGACTATGCTTTAGAATAGTATTGAGCTACATAAAAGAATCAGTCATTGAATTCTAAAACTGTCATGTGTTAAGAATATTAAATCACTTTCTTAATCCTACAAGTCTACTTGAGAAAAGGTGCATCTGTAATACTTTTATATTTTCTTCTTAGAATAAACATTAATTGTGCACTTAAGTAGAAGAATAATAAGATGAGTACTCAGATTTTCCTTTTGTATGCTGAAATGGACTATTGACATTTGGAAAACTACCAACCAATTAAAATAACTTGTCTTTTAATTTATTTTAATTTTAAGATGAAGAGATATAAAATAAGAATAAGAGGTATTTTCTATCTCAAGTTCCCTTATAAAATATTATGGTAAAAAGTATTAGTATACATGAAATAATCAACTAACGATGTAGAATATTGTATATGTGACAGATAAAATCAGTGACAAAGTATATTCCTGTTTAAAGGAAGAATAGAAGATAGTGTAAGAAGGCCTACAATAGAATAAGCTACATTTTAAAAATATAAAATAAAGTTAAACATGTATAATATAACAGATTATACAGTGACTTGAAGGAAATTAATGAGAGAAATTTACATTTGATACATACATACTTGAGAGTCATTTTAGAGGGATGGCAAGCTGAAAATTCAGTTGTAACTAGAATAAGGTAGGTTGTTGCTTGCCCTGATGTAGACTTACATCTTCTGTTTATAATGCATACAGCTTCTGCTAACTTTTTTTCTTTTTCCTAGATCCCGTAAAATGAAGCAGGGTAGTTAATTTATAAATAATATCCAACCTAAATATCATTAGTTATATACGGCATTACAACCATATATACCCCAAAAGGGGGATATGACCTTTATCCTAGGTGGGGTATTGTGTGAGTCAGCTAACACACCTGAATCTATTCTTTCCAATTCTCTTGGTTATCTGATCTTTCTCTGTCTTCCCTGAGCCTTTGAAACTGATGGGTAAGAAATCTGTTAATCATGATAGTTGTTATTTGAGATCAATAACCTTTTCCTTGTCCTTTTTTGGATGGGTTAAATATTTTTATTTCTATCAAATAGACTTTGCATGTCTTAAGTAGCATTTTTTAAATTATCCATCTATTTTTACTGCCTGCAAATATTAAAAAAAAAAACGAGAGTACTTGTACATTGGATTTCAAGAAAAGCACTAGTGAGTAAATAAAAGTATAAATCTTATTCAAAAAGAAGTTACTGAATGGTGAATGGGTAAAATTAAAGAGATTTTAAAAATCTTCTGAGGTGTCTAGTGTGTACATTCAGGAAAATATATTTTTCATATTAAAAGGCAAAGGAAAACTAGGAAGAGAAATTTCTATAAATGACTAATGAAAACTATGAAGCTGCATTCACATATTGAATTAGAATATATGCTAGTAATCCAAGATTAAATGTGCAATTGAAGATATATATTTGTGCTTGAATGAGAAGTCATAACTGTCCATTTGTGAATCATTATTTGATGAAATATGTAATAAGAGATTGTAAGAAACAGGAAACATTAAAGACAATGCAGGTTTCTAAAGGCTTAAGATCTTCTTTCCTCTTCTAAACCCCTAAAGGTGAAGGACCACTTGATCCTATAACCCTCCATTCCTACATCCAGAAGTGGAGAATCTTACTAGGTAAGGGGTTCCTAAAGGGAGCACCAGCAGTGGCTGGGTTGAAGCACCTCTGTCCTCTAAGGAAGGGAAAGAAAATGAGGAGGTCTGGGGAAAATTATGTTCCAGTTTCATCTGCATTTAGGTAATTTGAAAATTGGACCAGAAAACACATTAGGATATTTTAAATTCAAAAGACAGTGTGAATCTATTATCCATAAAATATTAGGTAGTGTTCATAGTTAGAACGCCAGAGAAGTTGAGAGCATTTGGAAAATTAAGCAGTTCTAGGATCTTTCATTTTCAGCTCCTAAGTATATGCTGATGAGATGAACAGTGTTTCAAGAAGAAAGGCAGTATCTACCATGTCAAATACCACGTCAGGACTAATCATGACAGAACATGTTGACTAGTTTATTAGAAGGTTCTGCATAATCCTCATGAGCACGTTAATTCAGAAAAACACAGAGTTGAGTTTCTACTCTGCCTTTAATAGTGTGCGCCTAGGCAAGTGGCTCAACACTTTCAAAACTCAGTTTAAAAACTGAGATGATATTAAGTATTCAAGTCTGAATGAAATTGTAGTTGGCGTTTTTAAAGATTACTGAAGAAACTCAAAGCCCTTTCGATTACTATAAGTGTTTGTATTTTATTCTAAGGAATGTAGAAGGATAATTGAGGGTCCTAAACAGAACTGAGATAATGCCTTAAATTGCTGTGTGAAGAACAGGGTAAGGGGACAACAGCAGGAGCAGGAAGACAGGTAGGGAGGAATAGTATAAATCTAGGTGAAAGATGATGTCAATTGCTTGACAGACACATGATGATTGCAATGGAGAAGATAAGTAGTAATTATAATTTTAATAGATTTTGAAGACAAAACCAACAGAATTGGCTGCTAGAGTGGGTGCTGTATTGTTGCCTGAGTTTGTGAAGTTTGACATTTGTTCAATGGCCGGCAGTGGAGAGACAAGTTCTCCATTCTCCAAGCCATGAGTGCCAGTGCAAGGCAGGAATACCTTGAGAAATGAAGGCCTTCACTTTTTTCTTAAATAATTTATTTATGTTTTATATTAGAAATAACTCTTAAGACCTCTTAATTTTTAAATGCACAATACAGTATTATTAGCTATAGGTGCAATGTGGCACAACAGGTCTGTAGAACTTATTCATCTTATGTAACTGGAACGTTATACATACTGAATAGCAACTATTTCCCACTTCCCTAAGCCCCTGGAAACTACTGTTCTACTCTCTACTTCTATGAGATTGACTGTTTTAGATAGCTCATACAGGTGAATCATGCAGTATTTTTCCTTCCTTTACTGGTTCATTTTGCTTAGAATATTGTCGTTCATGTTCATTCATGTTTTCATAAATGAAAGAATTTTCTTTTTTTTTTTGAAAGACTGATTAATATTTTATTGTGCGTATATACCATATTCCTTATCCATTCATTTGCCAATGGAAACGTAGGTTGCTTCTATATATTAGCTATTATGTATAATTCTCTACTGACCTTGGGAGTGTAGCTATCTTTTCAAGATCTGTTTCTACTTATTTTGGATACAGATCCAAAAGTGGAATTTATGGCAATTTTATTTTTAATTTTTTGAGAAACAACCACATTGCTTTTTATAATGACTATACCATTTTTTATTTCTAGCAACAGTGTGCGACTGTACAGGGCTCCTATTTCTTTATATCCTCACCAACACTTACCTTTTAAATTTTATGTTAACAATCCAAGTGTGTGCAGTGATATCTCATTGTGGTTTTGTTTTTTATGTTTCTAATTTGCACAGGAGCTTCGTTGTATGCTACGCCTTTAGACAAGTAGACCCCTCCAGAATTGAATTGTCACCATTTTTTGCTAACAAGCCCACTGCCTGTGAACTAATTACAGGATATGGTAATTGTTGTCAAAACATTGTTGAAGGTTTTTGACTCAAACATTTGTTAGAATTGTGGAAACACAGTTCGTTGTAGGCTGTGAAACACTTTGGTAGGACATAATTAATCCTCTGGCAACCAATGAGGATATTAGCCACTACCTATTTGAACTCTTGATAACTAAACACATCCTCTTATTTACCATTTTTCCAATTAATATCTACAATTGTAAGCATTGTTATTTTTTAAAGCTGTATCAGCAGGCCATTTCTTCACCTTGACTACCTGAAAAGACTAGTTTTCCCATATTTATTGGGACAAAGATTTGTCCCCACATCTATGGTGGGGAAAGATCTTCACCAAGTACAATTGTTTTCAAAGACCATCAAGTTGTTTATTTAGATCCTCATATTAAATATAATAGTGTTTGTTTGTTTGTTTGTTTTTGGCAAATATCTTTCTCTGTCTTATTAGCCAATAGAATTCCTATAGATAAGCAGTAGAGGGTGTTCCAAAGAAGCATTATATTTAGTTGTTCTACAATCACTTCATCTGATGTCTATACTCTTATAGGTGGTAGTAATTATACTTTTGGTAAACTACTTGGCCTAAAAATCATTATTTCCAAACTTTTTACTGAAACATAATTTTAAAAACTTTAAAATGATAATGTTTCACATGTTTTTATTTTTATTTTCTCTAAGTAGGATGCCTAGCTTTCTCCTTAAAAAGTATAATTAAATGTATTGGTAGCAATGTCTATAGAAATATTTGGTTTAATTTTAAAAAGTAAATTAAAATAAAATAGTTACAGCAGCAGGAAATTACTGAATAGTTACAGCCTACTAACCTCTGCTTCAATTCTCCTTCCAAGACATAAAAATCAGTAAAGTAAAAAACAGACCGGCCAAGTGCAGTGGCTCACGCTTGTAATCCTGGCACTCTGGGAGGCTGAGGTGGGTGGATTGCTTGCACTCAGGATTTTAAGACTAGCCTGGGCAACATGGCAAAATGCCATCTCTACTAAAAATACAAAAAATTAGCCAGACATGGAAGATGCCTGTAATCCCAGCTACTCAGGAGGCTGAGGCAGGAGAATCACTTGGACCCAGGAGGCAGAAGTTGCACTGAGCCAAGATCATGGCACTTCACTCCTGCACTCCAGCGTAAGAGAAAAACCAAGATTCTGTAAAAAAAAAAAAAAAAAAAAAAAAAAAAAAAACGAAAAAAAAAAAAAAACACATAAACTATAAGAAGCAAGGCGGTGTTCAGAGAACAAAAAAT
>CAUYQU010039554.1:0-21633 GCA_963574635.1 Cheracebus regulus | reverse complement strand
CAGGTTTAAATAAAATATTGGTTGGCTGCTTATTTGTTATTTTCATCCCCTATTCCTTCCTGTCTCCATTATTAAGCACAATTATTGGCATAAAAGAGGTTTTTAATACCCATTTTTAGACTGCGTTCTAGCCTGGGCAATAAAACAAGAATCCCATTCTCTCTCCCTCTTTCTCTTCCTATTTCTTTCTCTCTTTCTTTCTTTTGCTGTTTCTTTCTTTCTCCTTTTCTAAAAAAAAAAAAAAAAAGTAGACCTTCTTAACCATAGCAGCAACCCCAGCTGTTATAAAAGAAAGAACTTCAGTTAACCCTTGAGCAACACAGGTTTCAACTGCACGAATCAACTTATATGAGATTTTTAGAAAATTGAAAAAGTTTTTAGAAACTTGTGACAATTTGAGAAAACACAGATGAACAAGCTTAGAAATATAAAAAAAAAATAAGAAAATGTTGAGTATGTCACGAATGCATAAAATATGTGTAGAAACTAGCCTACTTTATCATTTACTCTCATAAAGTATACAAAAATCTATTATAAAAAGTTAAAAGTGGCCGGGCGCAGTGACTCATGCCTGTGATCCCAGCACTTTAGGAAGTCAAGGCAGGTGGATCACCTAAGGTCAGGAGTTTGAGACCAGCCTGACCAACATGGAGAAATCCCATCTCTACTAGAAATACAAAATTAGCCGGGCATGGTAGTGCATGCCTGTAATCCTAGCTACTCAGGAGGCTGAGGCAGGAGAATTGCTTGAATCTGGGAGGCGGAGGTTTCGGTGAGTTGAGATTGAGCCATTGCACTCCAGCCTGGGCAATAAGAGTGAAACTCAGTCTCAAAACAAAACAAAACAAAAAGTTAAAATTTATCAAAACTTGGCCGGGTGCAGTGGCTCATGCCGGTAATCCCAGCACTCTGGGAGGCCGAGGTGGGCAGATCACGAGGTCAAGAGATCAAGACCATCCTGGCCAACATGGTGAAAGCCCGTCTCTACTAAAAATACAAAAATTAGCTGGGCGTGGTGGTGCGCGCCTGTGGTCCCAGCTACTCGGGAGGCTGAGGCCGAAGAATCGCTTGAACCCTGGAGGTGGAGGTTGCAGTGAGCCGAGATTGCGCCACTGCACTCCAGCCGGGTGACAGAGCAAGACTCTGTCTCAAAAAAAAAAAAAAAAATTATCAAAACTTACACATACAAATGAAAGGGGAAAAGTTCCTTTGTCCCCCTTGCAGGGCGTGTGATGGGGATGTGGCTGGGTTCTTCAGTGCCCCACTGTTGAAACCTCTAAGAGAGCAAACAGACGGGCAGGCTTTGGGGCTCCTACTCCACAGCAGTGTCTAGAGGTGAATGTTTACAGCTGAAGCCCCAGAGGGAGTGTGTTACAGGGTGCTCTTTTAGTTTTGCTGTTTATAGGTAGCTTGTGTTAGTCAGCTCAATTAGACCCTCTACCTTGTTGCAAGGACAGAGAGATTTCTGTATCCCAGGGTTTCTTGCCTTGGTGTACCAGAAGAATCAGATCACACATGGGCTTGGAGAATGAGTGCAAGGTTTTACTAAGTGGAATTAGCTCTCAGCAGATGGGGGAGCCAGAAGGGAGATTGGTTTTCCCCTGGAGTTGAGCCACTTGAGAGCCTGGGCTGTCCTCAGACTGCCCCAGCCAAACTCCGCAGCGTTCCGCTGGTCAGTAGCCTGTTGGCATGTGAGTGCCAGTGCGTTCCTCTCCAAATCCAGATGCCTGTGTGTTCCTCCACTGATGTGCTCCTCTCGATGTCCAGCCCTTTCTATGCCTCCTTCTGGGCCATGCTAGGGTCTCAGGTTGAACTGGTCTGTCATCCAGGCTGGAGTGCAGTGGAGTGATCTCAGCTCATTGCAACCTCTGCCTCCCAGGTTCAAGTGATTCTCCTGCCTCAGCCTCCCCAGTAGCTGGGATTACTGGCATGTGCCACCACACCCAGCTAATTTGTATTTTTAGTACAGACAGGGTTTCTCCATGTTGGCCAGGATGGTCTGGATCTCTTGACCTCATGATCCCCCTGACTCAGCCTCCCAAAGTGCTGAGATTACAGGCATGAGCCATCAGATTTTTTTATCTTTGAAATACCTTTCATCTCGTATTGAAATTGCACCTTTCAGGCCAGCCACGGTGGCTCACGCCTGTAATCCCAGCACTTTGGGGGACTGAAACAAGTGGATCACCTGAGGTCGGGAGTTTTGAGACCAGCCTGACCAACATGGTGAAACTCTATCTATACCAAATAAAAAAGAAAAAAATTAGCTGGGTCTGGTGAGGCATGCTTGTAGTATCAGTTACTTGGGAGGCTGAGGCAGGAGAATCACTTGAACCTGGGAGGTGGAGGTTGCAGTGAGCCAAGATTGCACCATTGAACTCTAGTCTGGGCAACAAGAGCAAAACTCAAAAAGACTCCAAAGAAAGAAAGAAAATACAGCTTTCATGCGGGTGCAGGATTTCGATATTAAAGGCCTACTGGCTAGGCACAGTGGCTCATGCCTGTAATCCTAACATGTTAGGAGGCCTAGGAAGGAGGATTACTTGAGGCCAAGAGTTCAAGACCAGCCTGAGCAACATAGCAAGACCGTCTCTAGAATTAAAACAATATACAAAATCTAAAGAGAAAAAGAAAGACATACCTCTAGACAAATATGATTTGAGAAAAAGCAAAGTTATTACATGACAATTTAAAGCAAAAGGAAGGTGAAGGATCTACCACTGGAGAATTTAATGCCAACCAAAGATGGTTTGACAGTTTTAGAAAGAGGTTTGGCTTAAAAAATGGCCAGGTGTGGTGGCTCATGCCTGTAATCCCAGCACTTTGGGAGGCCAAAGTGGGCGGATCACCTAGGTCAGGAGTTGAGACCAGCTTGGCCAACATGGTGAAACCCCCTCTCTACTGGAAATACAAAAAATAAGCCAGGTGTGCTGGCGGGCGCCTGTAATTCCAGATGCTCAGGAGGCTGAGCAGAAGAATTGCTTGAACCTGGGAGGCGGAGGTTGCAGTGAGCCAAGATTGCGCCATTTCACTATAGCCTGGCCAACAGAGGAAGATTCTGTCTTAAAAAAAAAAAAAAAAAGTCAAGACAACATGAGAAGTAACCTCTGCCAACCAAGAGGCAGCAGATGAGTTTCCAGATGCTCCTCTGGAGCTTCCAGATACTTGGCCAATAAAATCATTGGCCAAGTACAGTGGCTTATGTCTGTAATCCCAGCACTTTGGGAGGTCAAGGTGGGAGGATCACTTGAGCCCAGGAGTTTGAGAGCAACACAGTGAGACCCTGTATCTAAGGAAAAAAATTAAAAAATTAACCGAGTGTATTGGCACACATGTGTAGTCCCAGCTACTCAAGAGGCTGAAGCAGGAGGATGTCATGAGCCCAGGAGTTTGAGGCTGCAGTGAGCTATGATTGAACCACTGCACTCCAGCCTGGGTGACAGCAAGACCCTGTCTCTCTCACAAAGAAAAAAAAAAATCATTGAGCAGAAAAGGCATCTGCCTAAGCAGGGTTTGAATACTGATGAAAGTACCACATTCTGGGAGGGGAAAAAAAGGCTACAAAGTACATTTATTAATAAGTAAGAGAAGTGGGCACCAGGATTTAAGGCAGGAAGAGATAGGCTAACTCTACTGATTTGTGCAAACACTGCTGGGTTTATGATCAGGACTGCCCTTATCTATAAAGGTGCCAATCCCTGAACCTTGAAGGGAAAAAGTAAACACCAGCTGCTGGTCTTTTGGTTATACAACAAAAACCCTTTTCCTAGATTGATTCCATTGATGCTTTGTCCCTGAAGTCAGGAAGTAATTTGCCAGTAAGGGACTGCCTTTTAAAATTATTTTCATATTGGACAGTGCACCTGGCCACCCAGAACACCATGAGTTCAACATCGAAGGGGTCCAGGAGGTCTATTTGCCCCCAAGCATAATGTCTGTAATTCAGCTTTTAGATCAGGGGGTCATAAGGACCCTGAAGGCTCATTACACGCAGTACTCTATGGAAAGTATTGTCAATGCTGTGGAAGAGAACACAGATAGAGAGAACACCATGAAAGTCTGGAAGGATTCCACCACTGAAGATACCCTTGTTATTACAGAAAAAAACCACGAACGCCATCAAGCCACAAACAATAAATTCCTGCTGGAACAAAACTGTGTCAAGATGTTGTACATGACTTTACAGAATTTATAACAGAAGCAGTCAAAGAAATGATGAAAGAACTTATGCATATGGCAAAAAAAGGTGAAAGGTAAAGGATTTCAAGATACAGATCTTGGAGAAATTCAAAAGCTAATAGACACCGTACCAGAGGAATGAACAGAAGCCTTGATGGAGATGAGTGCTTCTGAATCAGTGCTAGACAATGAGGAAGAAGAAGACATGGAAGAAGTAATCCCAGAAAACAAGCTGACATTAGACAGTCTGGAAGAAGGGAGACTGCTTTTGGCTTCCGGGTTTTTTATTTTTAGAAACAGGGTCTTACTCTGTCACCATCCAGGCTGGAGTACATGGCACAATCAGAGCTTACTGGAGCCTCAAACTGCTTGCCACAAGAGATTCTCTGGCCTCAACCTTCTGAATAGCTAGGACTGCAGGCTACAGGTGCATGCCATCATGCCCAGCTAATTTTTTTTTTTTTTTTGGTAGAGTCAGAGTCTCACTATGTTGCCCAGGCTGGTCTTGAACTCTTAGCCTCAAGTGATCTTCTTGTCTCAGCCTCCCAAAGTGCTGGGATTACAGGCATGAACTACCACAGTTGGCCCTGCCTTTGACTTCTTTTACGACATGGACTCTTCCATGATATGGTCACTGAAAGGAAAGCAAATGGAAAAAGCCTTGGTACTATATAGAAACAATGTCAGAGAAATGAAAAGCCAAAAGTCAGACAGACAGATATTAAAATTTATTTCCAGAAAGTTTCAAAGAGTGTGCCTGCCTGTCCTGCCTCCCCTTCCACCTCCTCCATCTCTTTTCCCTCTGCTGCCCTTGAACAGCAATACCAACCCCTCTTCCTTCTCCTCTTCAACCTACTCAACATGAAAATGTTTATGATGATCCACTTCCACTTAATGTACAGTAAGTATAGTTTTTCCTCCTTATTATTTACTTTTTTTTTTAGATGGAGTTTTGCTTTTGCCCAGGCTAGAGTGCAATGGTGCAGTCTTGGCTTACTGCAACCTCTGCCTCCCAGGTTCAAGCGATTCTCTTGTCTTTTTAAAAAACAGAAATAGGCCGGGCGCGGTGGCTCATGCCTGTAACCCCAGCACTTTGGGAGGCTGAGGTGGGCAGATCATCTGAGGTCAGAAGTTTGAGATCAGCCTGACCAAGATGGTGAAACCCCATCTTTACTAAAAAGACAAAAAATTAGCTGGGTATGGTGACACACGCCTGTAATCCTAGCTACTTGGGAGGCTGAGGTTGGATAATTGCTTGAACCTTGGAGGTGGAGGTTGCAGTGAGCTGAGATTGTGCCACTGCAGTCCAGCCTTGGTGACAGAGCAAGACTGCATCTCAAAAAAAAAAAAAAAAGAAAAATTAAATAGAGGCAGGGTCTCACTATGTTGCCCAGGCTGGTCTCAAACTCCTGGGCTCAAGTGATCCTCCCACCTCAGCCTCCCAAAGTGCTGGGCAGGCTTACAGGTACAAGCCACTGCACCTGGCTATAATTTTCTTTTTCTTTTTCTTTTCTTTTCTTTTTTTTTTTTGAGAAAGAGTCTTGCTCTGTTGCCCAGGCTGGAGTGCAGTGCTGAGATCTTGGCTCACTGCAACCTCTGCCTCCTGGGTTCAAGCGATTCTCCTGCCTCAGCCTCCCGAGTAGCTGGGACTACGGGTGTGTGCCACCATGTCCAGCTAATTTTTTATATATTTTTAGTAGAGATGGGGTTTCACCATGTTAGCCAGGATGGTCTTGATCTTTTGACCTCGTGATCTGCCCACCTCGTCCTCCCAAAGTGCTGGGACTACAGGGGTGAACCACCACACCCGGCTCTTTGATCACTTTTAATCAGATTATTTGTTTGTTGTTGTTGAGTTGTAGTTCTTTGTATATTCTGTATACTAATTTTTAAAATCAGATATATGGTTTGCAAATATTTTCTTCTATTCCACAGGTTGTGTTTTCACTTTATGGATGGTTTCCTTTGCTATACACAAGCCTTTTAGTTTGATGCAACTTTACTTGTCTGCTTTCACTTTTCTTTCTTGTGCTTTTTATGTTATGGTCAGAAAATTATTGCCAAAACCAATGTCTTGAAGCTTTCCCCTATATTTTATTCTAAGAGTTGTATAGTTATAGGTTTTATTATTGGTTCTTTAATAGATTTTGAGTTATTTTTGAGTTATATAATGTAAAGTAGGGCCCAATTTTATTCGTCTGCATGTGGATATCCAGTTTTCACAACAC
This sequence comes from Cheracebus regulus, assembly GCA_963574635.1. Taxonomy (NCBI): domain Eukaryota; kingdom Metazoa; phylum Chordata; class Mammalia; order Primates; family Pitheciidae; genus Cheracebus; species Cheracebus regulus. Next base: position 15,226 of record CAUYQU010039554.1, on the reverse strand, counting down.
CATTTGTTTAAAAGAGTACCCTTTTCCCTTTAGCCTTGGTATTCTTGCTTAAGATCATTTGACCATGTATATGAGTTTGTATCTGGGCTCTCTCTTCTGCTCCATTGGTCTCTATGTCTGTTGTACACCAGTATCACACTGTTTTGATACTGCAGCTTTGTAATATGCTTTCAAGTCAGGAAATATGAGCCCTCCAACTTTGTTTTTTAATTTCTGAAGAGTGTTTTTACTTCTGTAGGGTCCTTTGTGGTTCCATATAAGTTTTAGAATTTTTTTCTATTTCTGTAAAAAAAAATGAGATTTTGATAGAAATTACATTGAATTTATAGATTTCTTTGGGTAGAATATACATTTTTAACAAAATTAAGTCTTCCAATCTATAAACACAAATGTCTTAGTTCATTTAGTGTTGCTATAAAGGAATACCTGAGGCCAAGTAGTTTACAAATAAAATAATTTTTGTCTCATGATTCTGTTGACTGGAAGGCGAGGCTTCTAGTGAAGACTTCAGGCTGCTTCCACTTCATGGCAGATGGCAAATGACAGCCAGCATGTGCTGAGGTCTCGTGGTGAAAGTGGAGGCAACAGTGAGATGGGGAGATATCAGGCTCTTTTTAACAATCAACTCTCCTGGGAAGTAATAGCATGAGAACTCACTCACTATTGTGAAAATGGCACCAAGACATTCATGAAGGATTCACTGACATGACCCTAACATTTCCCATTAGTCTCCACCTCCAATATTGGGGATCAAACTTCAACATGAGGCTTAGGGATACAGATATCCAAACTATGGCAACAAACCAAACTATAGCAACAGATATCTTTCCATTTATGTGTGTTTTTAATTTTTTTTCAGTAATGTTTTGTGGTTTTCAGTGTATAAGCCTTTTTCCTTTTTGGTTATGTTTATTACTAAAAATTTTATTATTTATGATGCTATTTTAAAGGGGATTTTCTTAAAAAATCTTTTTTGGATTGTCCATTGTTAGTGTGTATAAACACAACTCATTTTTGTACCTTGTAGAGTTATTAGTCTTAACATTTCGTGTGTGTTTGTGTGTGTGTGTGCATGTGTGTGTAATCTTTAGGAGTTTCTAAAGGTAGCATCATGTTTTCTGAAAACAGAGATAATTTTACTTCTTGCTTTTCAATTTGAATGCATTTTATTTATTTTTTATTTATTTATTTATTTTTTGGTAATAGAGATGGGGTTTCTCCATGTTGGCCAAGCTGGTCTCGAACTCCTGACCTCAGGTGATCTGCCCACCTTGGCCTCCCAAAGTGCTGGGATTACAGGCATGAGCCACGGTGCCTGGCCCATTTTATTTCTTTTTCTTGCTTAATTTCTTTGGCTAGGATTTCCATCACTGTGTTGAATAGAAGTGGTGAAAGTGAGCATCCTTGCTTTGTTTCCAAACTTAGAGACAAAGCTTACCATTCTATTTCTAGTTTGTTAAATGTTTTTTATTTAAATCATGAAAGGGTGTTGAATTTTGTCAAACTATTTTCTGTATGGATTGAGATAATCAGGTAGCTTTTGTCCTTCAATCTGTTAACATGGTATAATATATTGATTTGATTTTTTTTTGTTGTACTAACTTTGCATGCCAGGAATAAGTCTCACCTGATCATCTTGTAGTAATCCATTTTACGTACTATTAAACTTGGTTTGCTTGTAGTTTGTTGAGTATTATTGCATTAATATTTGGTAGAGATATTGATCTATGGTTATCTTTTCTCATAATATATTTGTCTGGTTTTAATATCAGGGTAATGCTGGCCTCATCAAATGAGTTTGAGAGTGCTTCCCCCTCTTTAATTCCTTGAAGAGCTTGAGAAAGATTGGTATTAATTCTTCTTTAAATGTTTGGTAGAATTCTTCAGTGAAAACATCAGATCCAGGCTTTTCTTTGATGGGATTCTTTTTATTACTGATTTAATCTCCTTGCTACTTATAGGTTTGTTTAGATTTTCTGTTTCTTCATGATTCAGTCTTAGGCTGCACATTTCTAGGAACTTATCTATTTCTTCTATGTTATCTAAGTTGTTGGTGTGTGATTGTTTATAAAAGTCTCTTACGATTTGTTTTATATATGTGGCATCAATTTTAATGTCTCTTCTTTCATTTCTGTTTTTATTTTTTTGAGTGTTCTTTCCTTTTTTCTTACTTAGTCTATTTAGGAGCTTGTCAATTTTGTTTATATTGTCAAATAACCAGCTCAAATCTTGTCACTTTTATAGTTAAATGTTTATGTGTGTGTATATTTTGAAGCAACATCATGGAGGCATCTAGTATTTCTCATTGCATTTTGGATCATGTTTTTAAAAAATTATCTTTTACTTTTCTTGAGAAACAGCTTATGATGGGGACATGGAATCATAAAATATACCATGCAAATGTTGAAAAGAAAGTAAATGACCAAAAGCAAACTGATGCTTAATAAAGAATATAGAGCAGCTGTGTGTGATCAGCCACCTATTAATAATAGTATACCATCTGGAACTTCAGAAAACTGCTAGTTTGCAAGTAGTTTTGGTGGATATTTTGTCTTGTGATTTTTCAAACTTCTCTCAGTCTGACTCTTTTTAATCTTTGGGGACTAGCTTTATCTGAACCCAAGCCATCCAATATATGGATTATCAGTTTCCCTTCAAATTTCTTGCCATCACCATCAGTCATAACCATTGATGTTCCCTGCTGTGTGGTTTCTATAGTTCATACTTGGATTGTGTTATTACTACAGACTCTTCAAGAGTTTATAAAGACTCTTAAAATAATTTTATCTGCTTTGGACACTGCTTTACAGCTTATTTGTGAGATCTTGTTTCCAGTTTTTTTTTTCAAGCCTCTCATGGATCCAAATTGTCCTTTAGTCATCTCATATCCCTTTTGTAACCTTCTCCCAGAACAAACCCTATCCTTTTTCTATTCCAAGTGTTTGCTCATGATTTGGAAGTTCTGAATAAATAGCCAGAAACTAAATTGTATGGGGCCTTGAAAGACACAGTAAGAACTTTGGACTTTTTTTTCTATTTTATATATCATATTACCTACAAATCCTAATACTTCGGATAGAGTAGGTTCTATCAGCTCTCTCCTTATAAGGAATATAACAATAGAATAGCAGATAGAAGTCTTTGAAATGAAATATAGTTTGGAAACCTTTAGGAAAGAACTACCATGTTTTATCTCATTTGAATTAGCTTTTATCTGGGCAGCATCCAAAGATAATCCATATTCTAAAATATGACAAGCTGAATATGGTGTTAGTCTAAGTAAAATTGCTGTTTATGATACTTGCTAAAGAAAAAATAAATGATGAAACTAGATGACATATTCAAATCCTTTAATCCTCGGCTCAAGCTACATGTGTGAGTATGTGTATGTCTATGAAAGTCAGAGAAAAGAAGACATAACTGAGTAATTGCAGCCCAGTGAACTGTGAAAGAAAAGTCCATATGAAATTCAAATGTTCATAGAAAATGTTCACTTCTTTGCTAAGACTGTACAGAAAATAAAAAACAACAGTAAATAAATTATAGTAATAATATTAAAAATTAATTAATAATATAATCTTAAATAACAATAAATTGATATATCAACACTGTTGGTAACAAAAAATATTTCAGATGCCAATTGTCTTTCTAATTACTCTGGTAATATAATTAACTCCTAGAAGGTAGGGGCAGTGGTTTATAAATTGTAAACTACTGTGTATTTACAAGGAATTGTTTATCTTCCATAGCAATGCCTTGTAAATAATAGGTTCTAAACAACTGTTTTAATTATAATTAAGTACTTTATATATCCCTACTGTCTTAGATATTTTTATGAAATTTGAAAACTAAATTTTATAGATTAAAATCTTTTCTTGGTCCCTGGACAATCAGCTTTATAGTTGACTGAATTGACTGTAGATTTTGCATTTTATGCTTAATACACATATTACTGTACTTGATACATTGATATGTTTCATTAGTTGTTCTTGTAAATCTCTCCTTTTTTGCTTTTCATGATATTCACGTTCCTTCAGTTCTCTACTTATTTTCCTCTGGGCTCCTCTCAGTCAATAACTGCATGGCAGGGATAGTAAGGTAGACCTGTTCTTGACAGACAGGGCACTCTTCTGATTTTGGCTCCAAGACCCGCCTTTAGCCTGGCCAAAATATTTGTAGAACTTCACTGCAGTTTTCTTCTTACCCAACCTTCCTTCTTTCCCTCTCTTCTGCACAATGTCAGAACATAATGGTCTGCCAGCTCTCCTGGTCCCTGTGACTTCCCCTCTACTTCATCCCACAGTCTTTTCTATCAGTGAATTTCTTACACTTGGAATCTCCTCAGAGAACCTGGACTGGTATACATACCCACCTGGAACAGGTAGCCTAGCCCTCGAAGAGCAGGAGAGAATACTTACTCTCTCTAAGAGCTCTCTTTCAAGAGAAGAAAGGGTCGGTTGGCTAACACACAGCAATTTAATATTCACAAATTTACTAGGCAGATAGATGTGGAGTGAATGAAGCTAATTGAACTGTCTTCAATTAGCCAGTAATTGTACTAATTGAAGACAAAACTGTAGTACTGAAAAAGCATTCCTCCAACAATGGAGGGGCAAACAGAGTAGGCACACACCCTACTCTATTGATGCATGTATTAATGGGAATGCCAGAGTCTATCCATCCCCATTCCCTATAAAACTCCCTGAAGAACAAGCTCAGGATTTCACTGATAATGCCAGAAGAATATTGCAGCCAAAATAGCATTTAAGGTAAAGTAATAAGGCATATGAGAGAGCAAGCATTATTTAAACAAATAAGAAGAAGAAAAAAATGAAATAGATTATCAGAGGGAGCAAATCTAATTGTGTAGAAAGTAAAAAAAATGTTTAATAAGCAAAACAAGTATCGTTAATGATAAGAAACAATATCAGTGATATGGAGCAGAAAAAATTAATATTGAAGAACAACAAATTGGAGATATTGGGTATGAAAGATAAAATAAGCGAAAACCTTAGATTAAATTGTGAAGTGGATATCATTGAAAATGAATATGTAGAAGGTAAATAAAATCAAGAAATTGAAGGCATTAGAGGGTTGTATAGAGGTGGGAAGTTTAAGGAAAAAGTTAAGGGGAATAAATAAGATGAAAACTATAATAGATTTCTAAAATTATAAAAAATGCTGGTTAAAATATTTTGGAATATAATACAGAAATTATCTAAGATAAAATAATACACAATCCCAAGCTTGAGTATCAATAAGGATAAGCAAGAACATATTAAAGTTTAGGAGTCTTGTGAAAAGAAATAGAAACTCAGACAGTTTCCCACAAAATCCTCTCGTTCTTGTTCCCTCTCCACCCCAACTTGAAATTACTTTCAAAAGAAATACTCTAGGAAGAAGAGATATAAATCCAGGAGAAATTAACAAGATATGGGAAGTAAGAGATAACATTAAAAATTTACTATTATATGAATTAAAAATTATAGAAAAACACAAAGAAAGAGAAGAAATATCTAAATCACTACGAAATGAGAAATTTTGATGATACCAATGTGGTATGAGATGAGGGAGAGAGGTAAAAACAGATGTGAGTAAGACCATGCTCTGATACTAATGAGGTTCAGGAGCAATACATAGATATTAATAAACTCAAGACATTGAAAAAAACTCTTAAATGTGGTGCTTAATGGATATATATGAGAGCTTAGAAGATTACAAGTAGAATACAAAACTTTCAAATGATGGAATCTAACAAATATCTTAAGATATAGAAAGTAGAAAATATAAAACAATTTGGTAAAATAGACCCTATCATAGCAAAATGGCCCTCAGTAAAAGTGTTAAATCTAATGATTTGGTTTTTAAAACAGTTCCAGAAATACAGTGTTGTATTTTTTAAATAAGATAATAGGATACTGAAACGTTTAATGAAAAACATGTACTTACTACCAAATTAATACCGCAAATACATCCAGGGTAGCAAAGTAACATTTTTTAAAACCCAGGCAAAATAGATTTTACAGGAGAAAATATCATATGAGGCAGGAAAGAATGTTATACTATTGTCAAAGGCATGGTAAAATAAGATAATTTGAGTTGAGATAGGCAGAATTTTAAGATGATCCCTGCAATGACCCCATCCTTGTAAAATCCCTTTTCCTTGAGTGTTGTCAGGCTCTGTAACTTCTTTATAATTAGTGGAATATGGCTAAGATTAAGGAATTGTGCAGGTGCAATTAAGACCCATAATTAGTTGACTTTAATCAAAAGGGAGAGATCATTCTGGGTGCGTCTGACCAAACAGATGAGCCCATCCAAAGAAGTGGTGGGATGGGAGATTAGCTTCTTGCTTGGGTGAGAACTCCATTTTCCACATGGTCGGGGCATGGAGTGGAAAATCAGCTCGCTCCTGGGCCTGCTGAACCTGTGATGGGTGAGGGGGAAGAGGTGGTTTTCTCATTGGTGTGTGGCTAGAGTAGGGAAGGTATTGCCTACAGGGTTTTCTGCGGCTAGGCTTCCTATTTCCCAGTTTCTTGGCTATCAGAAACAGGTTTCCTTGGGGCTTATTCAGTCAGTCTGTTGCCAGTTCTTGTTTGGAAGCTACTATACCACCTCTTCCTGGATGCGTGGGAGGCTGCAAGAAACCCAGGAAACTTGACCCTCAAGTACTGGGGTCCCTAGATGGTTAATCTTTATTTGCCTACCTTTCAGGGTCTTCCTAAGTTTGCTTGTGTTTATCCAGGGATTTTAGTTGCAAGAGAAAGGATCTGGGAGGAATGAGGCTGTTCTATCTTGGCAGAACTGGAAATTTCCAAAGCACTGTGATTTTTATTGTTGAGATATGTGAATGGTCACCTCATTCCCTTTTCTTTGGTACATATTGTTGAAGAAGCGGTTTCCAGATCATGTTGACCTACTGATTTTTCAAATGAGAGATATTAGCATTGTTACTTCCAATTCCTGCTTTCTCCAGAACCCAAAGATGATTCCAATAAAGAAGGGAACTCTGTTAGAAACAAACACAGCATGTTATGCTGTACTTAAAATTACCCCTGCTCCCTCTGGTTCTTTCTTACCTTGGAGTGAATTATTTCAAGATCAACTCTCACGCAATGAGACTTAGCTGCCTAGCACGAGATTTTCGAGCCTTAGCACCATTAATGTTTTAGACCAGATAATTCTTTGTTGAAGCTACGTCCTGAATTTTATGGGATTTTTAGCAGCACCCTTGGCCTCTACCCACTAGATGGCAGTAGTAATGTCCCCTCCACACCTCCCCCACCGCTCCTCCCCAATCCTACAGTTGTAACCATCAAACAGTTTCCAGATGTTTATGAATGTTGGCAAAATTACTGAATGAGAACCACTGGTCTAGCCCATTTGCCAGATATAACCAACATGTTAGTATATCATTTGAGTTCAAGGCATTGTCTCTCTTTAATGAATTCTGCATATAATAAAAACTCACTTCTGTCTTTATCTTGAATATGTATTCTTATTGATTTGAGTAGAGGCAGAATGTGTTTATTTACAATAGCCCATTTTTATTTTTGTAGAGAAGGCACTGTTGTGACTGTGATTAAGTTGTTTATAAAAGTAATTCAGTAAATGTAGTGCTCACTCTGCAGAATAGAAGGAATGGTTTTGGTACCCAAGAGCAGATTAAGAGATAATTCCTTGGGGAGGGCCTTCTTTGAGAAATCTATACAGCCTGGGAGTTAGTGAAAAGAATGATCTCTTTCATTAGGGGTACACCTAATTGAAGAAGAAAATTGAAGAAAATAGAAAATTTTATTTCTTTTATTGTTTTCATTGAGTTTCTCTCTCCATGCCCAGTAAATGCACCAGATGGAAAGAAGAGAGTTGTGTCCAATACTGTAGCTTCATTCCTGGGAACCCCAGAGGCCTCTAGTAATTCCTCCTGCCTTTGCTGTTTTCTTTGTAAATTGAATATTTTATAACACTTGGAAAGTCTTTTTGTGGAAATTCATTTTATCTTCCAAAGAATTCTGTGCATATTTATGAGGTATCCTAAAACACAACATCATTCTAAATCAGTGTGCTTAAATTGAATAAAAGATAATATGCTTAAAATGAATATGAAACCATAAACTCAACTCATTCTGTTTATGGCTTCATATTCATTTTAAGCATATTGACATGCCTAAATTGATTTTTAAAATGAAACACAACATATTGAAGCACAGTTTGCACATTCTGTAGCTAGAAGACTTGTCAAACAAAAACTGCAATGGACAAGTTAACCAGACAAGGAGAATTTTATTCAAGACTATTGCAATTGGGGGAACTACTGAAACAAAAGGAAAACTAACATAGGAACAGAAAACCAAATACTGTGTGTTCTCACTTATAAGTGGGAGCTAAATGATGAGAACACAGGGATACCAAGAGGGAAATGACAGACACTTGGGGCCTACATGGAGCTAGAGGGTGGGAGGAGGGAGAGGAGAAGAAAAAAGAATTAATGAGTACTAAGCTTAGTACCTGGGTCACAAAATAATCTGTACGATGAACCCCTGTGACGTGAGTTTACCTATATAACACACCTGCATATGTGACCCTGAACCTAAAAAAATAATAATAAAAAGAAACAAAAGGCAAGAGAATTTTCCAGCACTGGAGTGGGTGGGTGGAAAAGTCCTGGAGGACATCAGGAGGGAGATTGTCAGTGTGGATGTCTTTGCTAATCATTGCTTATTGAAGTTAGGCTCCCGGAGACTAGAGCCCTATCCTTATTGATGATTACATTTCAAAAGGATGGCCTTCAGGTCCTTGAGGAAGACATTCCTGGCTTGTAAAACTGGCGAGTGGCTAGAAGATTTACATGTCAAAAGGGCATAGAAAGAATTCATACATTGCAAGTTTTCTAAAGTAAATGCTTTAAGAAAAGGGAGGTCAGGGGCTAGTAATCAGGAAGAAGTCTGTCTAAAAGTTTAGTGAAACTAAGGGAAATATTAAGGCCATCTTGGTCAGAGTAACAACGGGTTGGAGAGAGGAAAGCCCTATTATGATACTGAACAGGAATCATATGAAGTAGATATCTGTATCGCTTTTTTTTTAGACAGAGAAATTAAGTTTTAGAGAGATTAAGAACCTAAAGTTATATAACCAGCAAGTAGAGCAGTCAGTATTTGGATCTAAGTGTCTCAGATTTTATTGTACAAGGTGGATCGTCTTGAGGGACTTTTCCAGGTCTGCGAGGGGTGTGGTTTTAAGGGCAGGAGTTTCCCCTGCTCCACGCCTCCATCTGGGAACCGAGGGGTTTCAAATGTAAGGTTATTTGTCTGACTTTCGTTCACGTGGGGTAGGTAGGAAAAGCCAGGTGGGGCTCCTTTGTCTCAAAAATCCCACCAAAATCTCTGGGAGGAGGGGGCTTTGTAACTCATGGCTGTGGACCAAGTAGCCAATCCGGTATTAGAGTCAAAGATCAATTACTCTAGAGGAAGTTTGAAAGAACTCCTCTCATTGGACGAGAACATGAATGGGGCAGGAATAACTCAAAGGTTAAGACTTCCACTGCTCCTTACCTGAACAGATTGCCTGCTCTGGGATCCCATCCCACAGCAGCGTGAGGGCTGTCTCTCTTTCTCTTTCTCTTTTTCACTTTCTCTTTCTCTTTTTCTCTTTCTCTCTCTAATAAATCACTCTCCTGCAAAACTCTTTGGGTTCACGATATTTATTCAAATGGCAAACTCACCGCTCCTCCAGGGCCCCTTTCCCCATTCTTCGGGGTTAGAGAGACCAATAACCTCTTTGGAACTGGGAGCTGGGTGCACTACCCCGGTTACAATAATAAATCTTATGCATATACGTATACAAAAATAATCCCATCTTTGTTTTCTCATCTAAGTATAATGGATAATTCCTAGATATTATATATATATATATATATATATGTATTCACACTCACTTTTCATTACTTTTTTTCTTTTTTAACATTTCTGGGTAATCTCGCACTCATACTCACGAAATACACTGGTTGAGTATTTGCGAATACTTACAAAATATGCTCCTATCCAATACAATCTATTATCAACATCTAAGATACTGTATTTTCTCACTCTATAGATCAGGAAAAGAAGACAGTGACTTCAACTGAAAACAAATGCTCTGATAATATAAGCATGAGTCTCATAGCCTTTTGTAGACATTCAATGATGATTGCTCACAGCAATGCATGCCAGAGAAACTCATATAATAGCATGGATTTCAAGCAAGAAAATCTAATTATACCTCCAGGCAAAATGCTTAAAATAGGACTGACATGCATTTTTTCTAAGGGTTACTATTGTATTTCAAGGGGCAAATGAAAAAAAAGTGCAGCCAACATTAAGAAAAATTACCTACAGGTATTCTAGAATAAGCTGTTTACACATTTTAATTTTGCCTTTTCACAGTTATTTAAATAGAAATAAAGTGAGAGAAAAGCAAAGGACTTCACAATAATCACATGCGAAGTCTAACTTGTATCACAGTATCACCTAGTTTGGAAAGAACATCATAACCACAGACAGCTGTCTTTGTCCAACATACTATTCCTAATGATGTCCTGAATTGTAAATAATACAAAAACATATAATTTCTACAAATATTTTAACAGAACTTCAATAATTAAGGATACCTTTGACATTTTAGTTGGTGATAAACAGCTAAAACTTATTTCCATCTAATTTTAGTTAGATGCATCCAGAACACACCATTTTTCAAAAGTTGCTTTTTCTATATCTAAACTAATTTTTATATTTATATTTTAGGTGTCAGTCCTTATACAGATCTTTTCTACCTTTGAAAGGAAATTCTCCATTAATCCATTTTATTACTTCATAATGCTTTAATGAAATGGCAGCAGTTTTGATGTTTTTGAGTGATCATACCCCATTTTTGTGTACTTCCTTTGACGATAAACATTAGGGGTATGTGGCCTGTAGGTTTTTCCATTCTTTGATCCAGTCAATTAAGAGCTTGCCTACTCATAAACTGTGGCAAAGCGCTCCTCAAGAGCTGCCAAATCCCCAGGCTCAGATTAGATGCCATTGTCTTCATGCTCAGGAGAGAGGAAAAGCAGAGGAGCTCTGAGCCAGGAAAGCAGCACAGAAGCTGGATGGCAGGCTGGCTGTTGAGTCATTAGCAATACAGGGACACCCATAATAAATAAAGGAATAAGATGGGATATATCTAATCTCAGAGGATTAGCTCATAGTTAAATCTTGTTTGCACTTTCTGTTAAAACATAGACTGCTGCATTTTAGAAATAAAGTTTATTTTAATAATGCTGATATTATTGAGAAGATGAGATACGGAGAGAAAGGAGATGGAAAACTTCACTTTTCCCAGCAACAGCTTTCATGTTCATAAAGAAAGAGTTATGACAGAGTTACTACAAAACCACCTCTAGTGTCCAACTTTCATAATTCCATGTCTATAATAATTTCTACTTATGTACAAAGGTACATCTTATAAGGAATGGATAAAGTCAGAATCTGAACTCTGATTTTTTTGGCATATTGTTTATTTTTCTCACTCTGCTTCTGTTTTACTCCCAAATTTCCCTTCTCTATATCTCAGTCTTTCCAAATACAGATCAAACCTTCCATTTCCTCAGTTCTGGCACTGAAGATCACTGTACTCAGAAAATTCTGTCTTACTGCTCTCCTTCCTGAAGGAACTCTGCAGTGAAGGTCACTTAGCCTATGCCTCTGTGAATGTCCGGAATATTGCTGTTCTTTAAAGTATTGCTAACAGTATGATTGAGGAATCATTTAAACATAAATATTTCATATATAAATGGTGCTCAGTGTGAACTTGTAATTGTCCACAGACAGATGCACACAAATTTCCAATATCATTTTTACAATGAAAATAAAAGACAAAAGAAAATAGAAACCACAGAAGTGCCATGTTTGTAAAGAATAGAATGCTGACCTCAGGCTATCTGCCTGCTTAGGCCTCCTAAAGTGCTGGGATTACAGGCCAGCCTGCTCAACATGGTGAAACCCTATCTCTGCCAAAAATACAAAAATTACCTGGGTGTGGTGGCACATGCCTATAATCCCAGTTACTTGGGAGGCTGAGGCAGAAGTATTGCTTGAACCTGGGAGGTGGAGGTTGCAGTGAGCCAAGATCACACCACTGCACTCCAGCCTGGCAACAGAGCAAGACTCAAGAAAGAAATAATAGAATGCTTAGCTTTGTACTGTTTTAAATAAATAATTTGCTATTTTTATTACTATGTTTCAGTCAATTTTAATCGGCTTTTACTTATTTTAGCATTTGGTATCTGAGTTCAGTGTTAATCTGAGTACAGATTACCATGTGGAATCAATTTGGCATCTTCAGTTTAGCTAAAAGGCACATACATGTTGAGTGTTTATTTGGAGTGTGCTATAGTTTGAGTGTTTGTCCCCTCCAAAACTCATGTTGAAACGTAATCCCCAATGTGGCAGAATTAAGACATGGGATCTTGAGGAGGTGATTCATGGATTAATGGATTGATGGGTTATTATGGGAGTAGGGCTGGTGGTGTTTTAATAAGTAGAAGACAAACCAGAGCTGACATGCTCAGCCTCCTTCCCAGGTGAGGTCCTGTGCTATCTTGGGATTCTGCAGAGCCCCAAGAGCAAGAAGACCCTCACCAGGTGTGGTCCCTCAGCCTTGGACTCCTCGGCCTCCATAACTGTAAGAAATAAATTTATTTTCTTTGTAACTTACCCATTTTTAGGTATTCTGTTGTAAGCAACAGAAAGCAGACTGAGACAGGGTTCATTGATTCTGACGTGTATGTTTCTTCTTTTTATCATTGTTCGTATTGTAAAAAGAGAAGCCTTTTCCTGAGTTACTATTCTATACTGAATAAGGGAACTATTCATGTATTTTTATCATGACTTTGCCATTTTGGCTTGGCTCAATGAATTCATGTATTATTTTTGAATTGCCTTTCTTTTTACTACTTTCCTGAAATTTCAGCAACTTCTTATTTAGAAATTAGAATAGGGCATAAATCAACACTATGAAATAAATTTGAAAGAATAATTAAGGCTCATAAATCAGTATCAATGCTATCCATGAAATAAATTTAAAAGAATAACAGGTTTAGCGTGGAAATATTCTCTGTCTCTCTCTGTCTCAACAAAGGAACTTGTCAAATCCTGGATCTTTTACATTTCCTTGTTTCCAGCCATCTCCTCTATTCCATTCCTACACCTGTCTCAGGCTTCCTTTGCCTGTTTTTTAGGTTAGTATAGTGAATAGCCAAGCTATTTCTGATTTCAATTTTTTTCCCTTCCCATTCATTCTACATAGGTGTCAGATTAATGTTTCTGGATATCTCTGACTTACTAGAAAACCATCAATGGCTCACCTTTCCAAAATAAATAAAATCTATACAATTTAGCCCAATATTGCAGACCCAAATTTGTCTTTTACATTTGTTTTCTCTCATTCTCCTCCTTCAGATTTCTACTGCATTAAAGAAGCCAAATAATTATGATATCTCTGCACACTTTTTATACTTTTCTACCTTCATTACTTTGTTCAACTTCTTTCCTTCCTCTGGAAAACCTCTCTCCTCCGATGTCTGTTTCCTCAAATTATAACTACATTGGGTCCAGATATCATACAGTCCCTGAAACTGGCTATGATTTTTCAAGTTTCTGCTCTTCTTTAGTGGCTTTAGTGATATGTCTCTTGATGACATTCAGCACTTCCTGTATTCCATATTAATGATTTGTGTACATGAGGACTTTCTTCTGGAAGTCTATAGCTAATTGAAAATAGATAGGAGACTTTTTTAAATTTTGTATTAGTGATTGAGAAATACTTATTTTCTTTTCTAAATACTCAATAAATATATGATAGATGACTGAAATACTCTGAGTAGATGGATAAAAAATGAGGGAGGGCATTTTTAAATAGAATTTGAGGATGTTTTGAGCTGCTCATCTTGTTTTTATCTCTGAAATAGTTACGAGATTGTAGCTGCTGGGAAAGAAGAAGGATAATGGAGAAAAAAATCTTAGGCAATACATGAACAATTCTAAGAACAGTTGTAGCTTGTGGCCAATTTATATTTAATAACAGTAAATTCTGCTTTCCAACGTGGTTAGGGAAGAGTTGGAAACTGAAATAGGCTGTGTCAACTGAGTATGTACTTTTTTTTCTAACAGCATTTTGCTCATCAGGCTCAGAATTTGAGGTAGTGCATGGTAGAAAAAGCCTATAAGTTTAATTCAAAAAATGTTTTGCCATACTTGAAAAATAGCATTTGTAAAGGCTTAAAATAATTGCAGACAAATAATACAGGGAAATATGGTATACAGCCAGGGGCCAAAATAATATAAACGGTTTCATTTAAAAAAACCCTCACAATTGTGAAATAGACACTGGATGTTGAATTTGACAATGTGAATCTATATGGCTGCATTCTCTGTATATACTTAGAAAATGATCAGTATATACTGAGCTGTTCAGATCAGGCTGTGAGTCAGGTTAAATTATTATCATTAGAAATTTGCTTTCCTAATGATGATAAGGAAAATAAGGAAAGCAAATTCCTAATGATAATAATTTTTTAAAATAGCATTTTAGGTTTTGGGGTACATGTGAAGAACATGCCAGATAGTTGCATAGGTACACACGTGGCAGTGTGATTTGCTGCCTTCCTCCCCTTCACCTATATCTGGCATTTCTCCCCATGCTATCTCTCCCCAATTCCCCACCCCCCGCTGTCCCTCCCCTATTTCCCCACAACAGACCCCAGTGGGTTGTGCTCCCCTCCCTGTGTCCATGTGTTCTCATTATTCAACACCCACCTATGAGTGAGAACATGCAGTGTTTGATTTTGTGTTCTTGTGTCAGTTTGCTGAGAATGATGGTTTCCAGTTTCATCCATGTCCCTACAAAGGGCACAAACTCATCGTTTCTTATGGCTGCATAGTATTCCACGGTGTATATGTGCCACATTTTCCCTGTCCAGTCTATGATCAATGGGCATTTGGGTTGTTTCCAGGTCTTTGCTATTGTAAACTGTGCTGCAATGAACATTCGTGTGCATGTATTCTTATAGTAGAACGATTTATAATCCTTTGGATATATACCCAGTAATGGGATTGCTAGGTCAAATGGAATTTCTATTTCTAGGTCCTTGAGGAATTGCCACACTGTCTTCCACAATGGTTGAACTAATTTACACTCCCACCAACAGTGT
>CAUYQU010039549.1:0-36902 GCA_963574635.1 Cheracebus regulus | reverse complement strand
GCATGGGGAGAAATGGCAGATATAGGTGAAGGGGAGGAAGGCAACAAATTACACTGCCACGTGTGTACCTATGCAACAATATTGTATGTTCTTCACATGTACCCCAAAACCTAAAATGCAATAAAAAAAAAAAAAAAAAATCGATTGGCAAAAAAAAAAAAAAAAAAAAAAAAAAAA
Source organism: Cheracebus regulus (assembly GCA_963574635.1). NCBI lineage: Eukaryota > Metazoa > Chordata > Mammalia > Primates > Pitheciidae > Cheracebus > Cheracebus regulus. The sequence goes on along the minus strand of CAUYQU010039549.1, from coordinate 36,725 downwards.
TAATTTGCTTTAATAGGATGTCCAAGTCTGCTTTTGCTTTTATACCTACTGCAAAGTACTGACTTCAATTAAAAAGGAAATACTCTCTGGATCTCTGCCTTTCAAAAATTTACCACACCGATACATATAAAATCAAAGCTGTTGATAAAAGGAAAGAACCACTAAAATAAGTTGACATTGTATTGGATAGCAGAGAAACTGAAGCCAAAGATATTCCACCAACCTAATTACTGGGAAGCTCTCTTATTGAATGTGAACTTAAGCAGGTTGAAATCTAACATGTCATGTGTATTAGCCCTCTCTCCTAAGCCCCTCACTATTCTTTCCTCAGGAGCCACTTACTATAACATTTAAGATTATTTATCTCAGGATGCACTTGACTTACCAGTAAAACTATTACTTGAGTGGGAACCATCATGTCCCTAAATCATTAGAGTAGCTAAAATGTGACAAACCAGAAAGGTAAAGAAAAATGGCGTTATGCTGATGTTAGCTTCAAGAGACGCTTCCTTTTTTCCCCAAAATGAAAACTTAATTTTTTGGTTGAAAATAAAGGACATGTATGTTTACTGTAGAAAGTCAAACAATATCAAAGACATGTTCTAATGTCCCTTCTTATAAGGATACAAATCTTATCAGATCAGAGCCCCAAGCTTTTGACCTAATGTAACCTTAATTACCTACTTAAAGGCCTTATCTCCAAATACAGTAAAAATCTCAGGTGCTTTCCAGCTCTTGATGCACATTTTCACCAAAAATTTATGACGGTGCCCATTATTCCTTGCAAATGAAGTATTCTCTGCCCCCTCTTACATCAGGCTGATAGTTTCAATTTTTTTTTTTTTTTTTTTGAGACAGAGTTTCGCTCTTGTTGGCCAGGCTGGAGTGCAATGGTGCGATCTCAGCTCACTGCAACCTCCGCCTCTGCCTCCCAGGTTCAAGCGATTCTCCTGCATCAGCCTCATGACTAGCTGGGATTACAGGCACCTGCCACCAGGCCCTGCTAAAATTTTGTATTTTTAGTAGAGACAGGGTTTCACCATGTTGGCCAGGCTGGTCTGGAACTCCTGATCCACCGCCTCAGCCTCCCAAAGTGCTGAAATTACAGGTGTGAGCCATCATGCACAGGCTGATAGTTTTAAAAATAGAATCTTGTTGTTTTTGTAAATTTTTTTGTCACATTGGGGGCTAGGCCTTCAAGATACAAATTTTGGGGAAACATGATTCAGTTCACAACACCTTCCCATAAACATTTCAGATATTTAAATTCATGTCAATATAGACCTACATGATCATTTTAATGGTTTCATAATAGTCCCTTTTATGGATATACCATCATTTAAACAGGCACTTGTATTTCTAAATTTTAGTATTCTAAATAATGCTGTCATGAAAACATATTTATGCCTATGTGCATTTATGTTTATAACCTATTCTAATAATTTCCTTATAATATATTCCAGGTAAAGAGTCACCTTGTCCCTTTGGGCTTAGGTATTGGCATAAGAAAATGTTACTATTCTGGCTATTGCTGTTGCTGTGAGTTAAGAAATCTTTTGTCTCTGGCCCAGGCATCCATGAAACTGTTCTGGCCTAACCTGTTGGCTTTGCCAGGAAGGTAAAAATCTCAGGTGCTTTCCAGCTCTTGACATGCATTTTAAAATTTAATAATTTATGATAGTATCCTTTATTCTTTGCAGATAAGGGATTATCTACCTCCTCCCTTATTAGGCTGATTGCTTAGAAAAAAAAATCAATATAGTCTTCTATTTATACATTTTTACTTCTTGGTGATTCCTATTGCTTTTTTGTAAACAGCCTTTTCTTTTTTTTTCTTTTTTCTTTTTTTTTTTGAGACACAGTCTTGCTGTCACTCAGGCTGGAGTGCAGTGGTGCAATCTTGCCTCACTGCAACTTCCACCTCCTGGGTTCAAGTGATTCTTCTGTTCAGCCTTCTGAGTAGCTGGGACTACAGGTGCCTGCTACCATGTCCAGCTAACTTCTGTTTTTTTAGTAGAGAGGGGGTTTCACCATATTGGCCAGGCTGGTCTTGAACTCCTGACCTTGTGATCTGCCCACCTTGGCCTCCCAAAGTGCTGGGATTACAGGCATGAGTCACTTCGCCCAGCCAAACATCCATTTTTCTACTGTGTATTTATTGTACAAAATTTAACATTTTTTGTATATTAAAAATATTGGCATTTTGTCCGCTAGATATTAATGATGTGTTTTTCAACCTAAGTATTTGTTTTATATTTTCTAAAGTCAAATGTAAAAATAGTTTGCTTGATGAGATTTTTGTCTAGATGTCATGTCTTCTCTCCTTTAAAATGAGTGCATAATGACTTAGATCTTTGCAGATATGCAGGTGGGCCTTCAATTAACAGGAAGAGTACACCTGCCCTCCCTTTTCCTAATTGAGTTATCCAATTTGGTGAAAGTGAGGTGGCTGCACAAAGCTGAGCAAATGTTTCATACCTCAGTGTAGCTTTCTTTGCCTGTACGCCTATTGCCAATGGGCTTGTGGCCCAGCAACACTCTCCTGTCCACACTGGGGCTTCAGGGCTTCACTGTGCTACACCATGACCCTTAAAACTTGGAACTTACATCCCAATTCCAAAAGGCCAATACAAACAATTGCTGAGCTTAAAATTCCACTTCTATTTTCTAAGACCTGGCTCTCCTGAACCAAATTCAGTCTGCCATATCTTCACCCCTTTTATTCCTCTTCTGAAGACTTCAGCTATTCTTACTACTTGTCCAAAAAACTGTAGAGTCATTTTGGAAATATTCCCTCATCTCACTCCCCAAGCTCAATGCCAGTAGAATTTTCAGTGAGATTGAATTAAATGTCACTTAATTTAAAAAGCACTGATGCCTGAATCCATAGCATATTCCTATACATTCTTCCAAGAATCTTTTCACAGCCCTTATGTGCCTCTTTCATATTATTCCACACATTTACTGGTAAGTTTCATCTTTATTTTTCATTGTTTATTATTTACGTTTTCCTATGGGTTATAGTTAGCATGTATAAAAACCATTACTTTAATATTGTATAGCAAGCCATTTAACTTAATTTTTATTGGCACTAATAGTTTTCCAGCTGATTATTTGTAAATAGTAGACAGGTATAGTCCTTTTCTGTAGCTGCATTTAGGGCAGCCAGATGAAATAGAAGACCAAAAATTATTTGCTCAGGTAAACTGATAACTTTTTAGTATGAGTTTTTCCTATGCAATATTTTAGAGTACTATTACTAAAAAAAGTTGTTCATCTGAAACTCAAGTTTAAGTTCACATCTTACCTCCATTTTACTGACTGCCCGACTGTGGGCAAGTTTCCTGAGTCCCAGTTTGCACATCTGTGAAATAAGAAAACAGTATCTACCTCACAGGGTCATACGAATTGGGAAAATTTATGGTAAATAATCAGCACAGTACCTAGCATGAAGCATTTTTATAAGTAACATCCATTAGAAATTATAGCTACTATTTATTGAACACTCGGCAAGGAGTAGGTACTGTTCTACGTATTACTTACTCTATCTCATTCTAAATAATATGACTCTTCACTTTTGCTTGCCCTATTTCAGAAAATGAAACTAAGAAAATGACTGAACTTTTTCAGAAGTCTGTAAATTGGTAACAATATAAGAATCACTAAAGAAAAGCCCATTATTCTTAAATTGTAACCCTGGGACCAGGGGCCTCAGTATTACTAGCCATATTGATTTTCTACTGCTGCTATAACAAATGACCACAAATTAAATGACTTTACACAAATTTGTCATCTCACAGTTTTTGTAGATCAGAAGTGTGGATCCAGCTTGGTTTTCTGCTTAGTGTTTTTACAAGGCCGAAATCAAGGTTTCAGCAGAGCTGCGCTGCTTTCCAGAAGCTCTGAGGATGAGCTCTTTCGTGCTCATTCAGGGTATCAGAAGCCAGTTCCTTACAGGACCAAGGTCCCTGTTTCCTTGAGCTGTTGGAGGTCGTTCTCAGTTTCTGGAGGCCAACCGCAGTCCTTGGCTTGCAGCTCCTTCCTCCCTCTTTAAAGCTAGCAAGGACAGAGTGGATGTTTCTCATGCCCCAAAAGGCTCCCACCTCTCCTTCGGCCTCACCTCTCCTGCTTTCCCCATCTGCTTTTAAGGGCTCACTGGATTACATTGGCAGTCTGGGCTTATCTCCCTATTTTATGGTCAGTTGATTAGCAACCTTAATTCCATCTGCAGTCTCTCCACAGCAGCACCTAGATTGGTGTTTAAGTAACCAGGGGATGGGATTCCTTGGTGGCGCATCTTTAGAATTGTTCCTTTCACACCTGAGGATTTTTGGAAATTCAAATTCTCTTGCCCCATCCCAGATGTACTGAATCAGGAACTCCGGAGGAAGGCCCAACAATCTGTGCTTTAATGTGATTCAGCTGATTCGAATACAGGCACACAGCAGTTTGAGAACCATTGAAACAGTGGAAAGGTTGGGGCATGCCGTTTGATTTCAAAACTTAAAGCTAAGCCAAGGATATCTGTTCTTAATTTTAAAGTAAATCTTTGAAAGGAACTCACTCTAATAAATTATAATACATGACCATATTAATATATTGACCATTACTGATTTGTTTTATTCAGTGGTGATGGATTTCAGTTTTTTAACTGATGCCAATGAAAAATTTACTTCCTCAAAGAAAACAGGTTTTTTATATATACCTTCTTGAAAAAGAGGCTAATTTAAAGAAAAAGTTTTGTAACCATCGAGGATAACATGTATTTAAGAGCTCATGAGAAAATCCGTAAAACAGCCTAGACACTCCTCCAACCCTGGTTAGAGGTATCTGAGAAGGATTTTCCAAGTACCACTCATCTCTTATCATCATTCACCTGCTTGACTAGTGTTTGTGCTTCTCATTTTCTGACTTTCAACACTCACATGAGAGGAGACTAATACAGAAGAAAGGGGGTGCAAAGGACAAAAGAGAACAGACGACAAAAGCTCGCTGTAGAAAACAAGCCTTCAGTTAGTTGCTAAACTGGCCAGCTTGTGTACACATAGCTTGCAAACGTAGGCTAGAGAGGAATGATTTCCTGACTAAATTATTTTAAACACAACTTTTAATCCTATGTAACTATACTAAATGCTTTAGAGATGTTTTAAAATGAAAGAAGAATAAAGTGGCCTAAGACCTCTTTGCAAATGAAATGGCAAAAGATCGACATAGCCACTCTAGCCCACAATGTCATACACCTACCCAAGTTGCAATGACCCATCTTCAAATACATTGCCCATGTTTTTAATATGGGGGATGTGCAATCACAGCTACATAGTAAACCTGACATGTGAATCTGAGAATATTTTCTTTAAGTTCATTTTATCCAGTTTGAAAAATCTATCAAAACGTCAGAGGGCTATGGGCATATGATTGATTCTTTTATCATATCTCCCTCCTTGGGATCCAGATTCTGGATCAAGCTCAAAAACCATCACAATGCTAGCCTTCTAAGTCCACAAATTTAATTGCACTAGCCTATGTTTTGTTAGTTTTTTTTGTTTTGTTTTGTGTTGAGATGGAGTCTGTCTCTGTCACCCAGGGTGGAGTGCAGTGGCGCTATCTTGGCTTAGCTCACTGCAACCTCCGTCTCCCGGGTTCAGGGAATTCTTCTGCCTCAGCCTCCCGAGTACCTGGACCTACAGGCACCCACCATCATGCCTGCATAATTTTTGTAGTTTTTTTTTTTTTTTTTTTTTTTTTTAGTAGAGACTGGGTTTCACCATATTGGCCAGGCTGGTCTCAAACTCCTGACCTCATGATCCGCCCGCCTCAGCCTCCCAAACTGCTGGGATCACAGGCGTGAGCCACCACGCCCGATCTGTTTTGTTAGTTTTAAAAATTTTTCTTAGAAGGGTTAGACTATGACAATTGTTTTAAAATATGATAAAGGAGAGGGCTCCCTTCAATATGTTTTAAAATATATCTCCACTAAAGCAACCTCACTATTAAACTTGTCACTTGAGGGGGAGATTAGTTTAGAATAATACAAAATGGTCTTTCTTGCTAACCTTTTCTTCTCCCTTGTGTATTTCTAAAGCAGAAACAGTTACAATTCTATTTCAAGCTTTAAAAAATGTTTTTTAAAGGCTCAACCTCAGCCCCTTGGCATTAGACCTGGTTTATCACTTTCCCCTGCAGACATTTACACAAGGGTATTAATGTGGCATGTCAGTAAATTGAGACTTCCAGAGTTAAGGGTTAATCAAAATAATTTAGGTGATAGCAGTTAACTCTCTGGAGAATCAGAGACCCGAGTCCTCATCAGAAGCTGGCTGCACATGAGATGGAAAAAAAATGTAAAAGCCAGGGCTCTTTCAGTAGAAATCTCCAGGTCTCAGCTGGTACACGGGCTCAATTATCGGCTTTTAGCTTAGTGAAAAGTCAAGCCCCCGCCCCAGGCCCCTGCAGCTCCAGGCATTTTGTTGGCTCATTAAATATAGGATTTTGTGTTTCAGCCCCAGCCAAACGTGATATGCAATTCAAACAGAAAGTCTGATGAGAGCTGGAATGGCTGACACGTGCGCTTCCTTCAGCCCTTCTCCGCGCTTCTCTCATACCACCCCGCCCACTATGCACTTTATTACAAGCACAGAATTCCTACAGAATCAGTGAGAGGCTCCACTGCAGGGGCTGTTCACGAGAACTTCGACCTCAATCAGTTACTCAGAAAGTATGTTCTCAGCGTGTATGTTAGATTAAGTCAATTAGACATGTTTTTGGCCCAAAGGGCCCGCAAAGTTGAAGAAGACTGAAGAAACGAGACCCAGAAGATTTTAATACTAGATAAACATTAGTTAAGCATGCTAACATGTTCCAAAGTCAGAAGCCATCAATGAGCATGAGAAAACTTTGGAAAACTGCTTGATAAGATCAGGAAAATTGGAGAACAGTGTTTGCTTCCATTACTCATTGAAATGAAGAATAACTTATCCCCTACATTGATCTCCGATATAAAAAACATTCAAATTATTTTGGAATAGGGACCTGTTCTACACATGCATAGGAACTGACTTTCAGTGGTTAAAATCAGTCCAGTACAGTGAAGCGGAGAAGACGATTCCTGGATACAATCCGGCAGACCCCAGAGCTTCCTGCTTCTCTGAACACACACACGTTATTCTTTCCTCTTTTAGAAGCAGTTTAGAACTGCAGAAATATAGTTTTAAGAACTGAAACAATCTGCCACACCACTTGCCACCCACATAATCCTCTTAGATTAATTTTAAAAATAATAATGAATGTTGATATAACCAATATGAGTGACATGGTGGTAAAATGAAATGCATTCATGTGTGGCTGCTGACATTCTAAAGTAATAAAGCCCCTAATAGATGAAATCCTAGAGCAACCCAAGAATATGTGTTATAAACCAAAGATATGTTTATTCCTCAAGGAATACCACCTTGAGGATTTATCCCAAAATAAATAAATGAATAGAAGAAAAAGTTACATAATTTATGTAAAAAAATTACTGGACTTACACTGGCCTTGTGCAAAACATTTAGCAAAAAGACAAGAAATTGTCTTCAGTTACAAACTACCTTGTGGGAGAAAATAGGGGCATAGATAATCACAATGTGTTGAAATAAGCACATCATCTGAGATATGTGCTAGGTTCAGCAGTAACACGAGGTGGGAGAAGAACTAAAGGGACATTTATTCAACATATACTGTAGAGCACCTCCTGAGGGCTGTGCTAGGCTCTGAGAATTAGAAGCAAGGCCCTGTGCTCATGATGCCCATGGTGGTCTAGTGACTCCAGATAAAAGGGGCAGCACATACCCATAAGGGATGAAATAGCCTAGTATATTTGAGGAACTGGATGTAATAAGGTACTTCTGGATGGTTACACGCTAGGGTTAGAAGAAGTGAGAAGAGAAGCAAAGCCAGGCTGTGGGGAACTTGAATGCACAAACAGGTGTTTAGACTTTATCCTGTATTTGATGTAGCATCACTGAAGGATTTGTGGAGAAATGACAAAGATCTGCATTTTGAAAGGTGATTCTGTTACCAGAATAACATGAGTTGGGTTAGGGTGGGTGTGAGCAGCAAATTAGTGTCAGTGAGACCAAATGAGAGTCTACTGCTCTAGTCCAGACAAGAAGTTAAAAAAAGCTTGAACTAGATGAGTGCCGGAGAGCACAGAGAGAAGAGAGGCAATTCAAACAATCTGGTACAGCTGGTCTTTGACCGTCACAAGAGACTTGTCCTTGCAAACCCCCAATCTGATGACTATGGCAGTGTTTCTAGAAGGGTCTGGCTTTCTCTCAAACAACTTTCCATTGCCACTTAGAGGTTCCTTTCCTGTGCCTGTCATGATACCATCAGTTAAATAACTATTAAATTTTCATTATATCTTTTTTTCACTTGAGCAGTTTTTGCACTCAAGCTGGAATGGCCATTCAAGTGCTTTTGCAATGACAATGTTGGTTATGATGCTCATCTGAACCACTGCCAAATATGACATTTCACTTCCATTTTCCGAATGATTTTGAGACTGCTTTCTCTTTCTTTTTACCTCTCCCATTAGCCACAAGTAATAAATTCTTTATAGAATTGTGTAGCATAAGAAATGAAGTTTTGTTTTTGTCACTGTATATGCTAGGACAAGTAAGGAACCACAAAGCTGAATATGAAGGCAGGATGGGTTTCTGCGATAGCCTGAAGCAGTGACTCCTGCATCTTAGCTCCACATCATCCTACATTAAATATTGCTTCAGGATGTAATGAAATAATGCTTATATGGTAGGTACTACTGTATCTAGTATACTGGAAGCATTCAAAACATGTTAGTCAATACAGAGAAATTTAATGCAGGTATCAAATTAATTTTTTTTTAATTTAATGGATATAAACTCTCAACCTCAGGCCAAAAAATTTTACATACAATTTCAAAATACATACAAATATATGAAAATAAGTGCTATGCAACTATCACTGCATATGCTAAAAACTAACACACACTTATATATCTTAATACTGGTGATAAATGGTTCCAAATATAGTTTTTTTAAATGTCTTCCTTTTTTCAATCTTTTGGGCTTTTTCTTCCATATTTTCCCAGGTATTTTGTTACTATCTCAGTTTTCTTTTTGCCCTATTTGCCTTAAAAGCAACTACTACTCACAAAGCACTGTCTGCCTTTTGATTTCCTCCTTTTCTACCTCTCTCCTTTCAAAAAAAAAAAAAAACTAACACACACATGTACACACACACACACACACACATACACACATGCTAGTACATGAGAAAACCAAAGACCATTAAGTTAAAAAAGAGCAAAGGGAAAACACACATAAATTGCATTATCTTATTTGTGTAAAAACTTTCATAAACCTACAGCTAGACAGGAGGAATAGGTTCTAGTGTTCTACGTCACTGTATGATGACTATGGCTAACACTATGTTACATAGGTTCAAAGAGCTAGAGAAAGAATATTGAATGTTCCTACCACAAAGAAATGGTAAATGTTTGAAATGATGAATATGCTAATTACTCTTATCTGATCACTTTACATGATATGTATCACATCACTATGTACCCTATAAATATGTACAATTAGTATGTGTCAATTAAAAAGATTTTCTCTTAGGAAAATAACAAATTTTTATAACTTTTAGAATATCTCCTTGTGTTTTCAGAATAAAGTAACAAAAATTTCACAATTATTTTGGAAAAAATATTCATGTGCTATTTTCACGATAATATGGTTTATATCATCTGACGTTTTGGGGGACTTTTGCTGGCAATAAAAGTTCACATGCTGAGAGTGGCTAAGCATGCTGCAAAGTGATTTCTCAGTTGCTATTGAGGTGTTTTTAGGTTCACTCTCTGTAAAGACATGAATTTCTAAAGTGTTGTTCTTTTTTTAAACCTCTTAAGAGTTTACGTGTCTGTAAAATGTCATTACGTGTCACTGGGATTCATGCAAGTCGAAGCTTTCACCTCTGGTATGAAAATAAAGGTTCTCACCTACTATGAAAAATGTGAATGGGTCATCTCTCTGAGGGGCTGCTTCACCAGACCCAAAGCATCAGAGCAGTGTTTCCAATATTAAAGAGAGACAAATTTGAGACTTTCCCCAGTAAGACAAAGAGAGTCTGAGGGCAATAATTCCTTGAGATACAGATAACATAAGTGAGAGTTGTAAGGCTAAGGCCTTGCTATTGAAAATATGGTCTTCTAACCATCAGTGGCATCGTCAGCATCTTTGACACTTGTTAGAAATACAGGATTCCAGGCCCTATCCCAGGCCAGGTGAATCAGAATCTCCATTTTAACAAGATTGCCAGTGATGTGCAAGCACATTAAAATTTGAGAACTGAGCTTAAATCAGTGGCTGGTTTGGCCACTATCATTATTTTTCATTAAAAAACTTCATATATTTATTTTTCTATAAATTCTTTTTGTTATTCACATTACTAAGTACTATATGGCCATTTTAACTACTTGAATTTATACTTCAAATGCTGGTGTTTTTCTATGGAAAACTAATATGTATATTTTTCAAATGACCCACTTTTAGGAAACTAACCATGACTTAAATTGACACAGAAAAAAAAAAATACTATAATAGGTGGACTTTAAAGGTAACCCAGGAATACCGCAAATTACAAAGTCAAAGATTTACTAGGAGATAGAATTGGCATGTCCTAATGAAACTGCAGGCCAGGCGCGGTGGCTCACGCGTGTAATCTCGGCACTTTGGGAGGCTGAGGCAGGCGGATCACTTGAGGTCCGGAGTTCATGACCAGCCTGACCAACATGGTGAAACCCCTTCTGTACTAAAAATATAAAAAGTAACCAGGCATTGTGGTGGGCGCCTGTCATCCCAGCTACTGGGGAGACTGAGGCAGGAGAATCGCTTGAACCCAGGAGGCGGTTGTGGTGAGCAGATATTGAGCCACTGCACTCCAGCCTGGGTGACAGAGCAAGACTCTGTCAAAAAAAAAAAGAGAAAGAAAGAAAAAGAAAGGAAGGAAGGAAGAAAGAGAAAGAGAGAAAGCAAGGAAGGAAGGAAGGACGGAAGGACGGAAGGAAGGAAGGAAGGAAGGAAGGAAGGAAGGAAGGAAAGAAAAAGAAAGAAAGAAAGAAAAAGAAAGAAAGAAACAAACAAAGAAAGAAACTGCCTGTGGGGACAACTGGGAGGGGACTAGCTAAGAATAACTGGGCTTTCTGGTCTTGGTAAGTGGATGTAGGCTGGAGCCCCATTCACCAATGGAAGATACGTAGTTTCAGTAGGAAAAACCATAAGTTCAATTTTTGGACATGCTGATGCCTGTGGATTTTCCAGATGTAGATGTCTGAAGGATAGCTGGATACATAGGTCAGGCTCAGGAAAGATGGATGCACTGATAAAACAGTGGGCCTCTTATGCAAGGCCCAGAGCAGGCTCCTCCAGCATCTGCACTAAAGCCATTACCTTCACTCTCTCTCTACCCAACCCCAACTGTTTAACAACAGGAACACTTCTGATGTCCATATCCACAATGGCCATGCAATTATGAGACATGTGTCTTGATGGATCCACCATGAAACCCTAGTATCTTTACTCCCCAGCAAGGAGGGCCCTCTAAGTACAGTCTTATCAAGCTTATCTGGGGCAATTTCAGGAAGTCTGTACCAGAGTGGACTGGATCCAGGAGGGAAGACTACAGATCCCTGATATTATTTTAAACCAGGTGGAAGACTGAGCTTCTCCCCCAGATTCTCCAGCCTATAACCATAAGTTGCCATAGCCAATTCACTAACATGTGCAAGAGGGTACATTTCCCCTCATAACTTGTACATCATAGTTTTCTATGAGACGCTTCCTGACAACTGCGTTGGTGCCCTTGCTTCTAAAAGAAATATTTATTTTAGAGTAAAGTAGAACTTAGACCCAAAGGGTAAAGACTGGAAAGCTGCAAGTGAGAACAGAAGGAAATATGTTAGGTAATGTCTCCCACAAGTATGAAATCATTTAAAAATATTTCAGAGAGAAGCTTACTTTTTTGCTTTTATATTTTTGTTCTTAAGAGTTAAGCAAGAGAAGACATTTTTAAAATTTGGTACATTAATAAATTCAAATCACCAAAAGAGAAGATACTCAGTCTGTTAGAATTTTTTAATTTTTTCAAAAAGTTGCCTTCAGCATCATTATAGAACTTAGGTTTATTGAGATAATTTTTCTTTTATAGACAGCACAACCTCTAAATACCACAACTGCTGCAGATACAGCAGAAAAGCTGGATTCATATCCATTTTACAAAATTTCATTACGTAAAGAAGATATTTAAAATCTAAAAACCGACAGCCCACTTTAAGCAAGAATGAAACTGCGTATTTTGTGTAGTAGTATGTGTTTTAGCATTTGTCCATTGGAAGACTGACTGCTTCTTTCTGCCTGGGAGAGATACTTTCTCATAGCCAGAGCAGAAGTGCTTGTTAAGAGTAAGATTTCAGGCTGGGTGTGGTGGCTCACAGCTGTAATCCCAGCACTCTGGGAGGCCGAGGCAGGTGCATCACTTGAGGTCAGGAGTTCAGGGTCAGCCTGGCCAACATGGTGAAACCCTGTCTTTATTAAAAATACAAAAATCAGCCAGGCAGGGTGGTACACACTTGTAATCCCAGCTACTCAGGAGGCTGAGGCAGGAAGACTGCCTGAACCCAAGAGGTGGAGTGAGCCAAACTTGTGCCACTGCACTCTACCCTGGGCAATAGAGCGAGACTCCATCTCAAAAAAAAAAAAAAATAGATTTCAGTGTTAAAACAAGGAGCTTTCATTTGTGCCCTGTCTTGCCTCTGGTGGAGATGCAAGCATTCTCCAGGTTGGAAGAACCTTATCACAACATCAGCTGCTGGAACGTCTCCTTCTCAGAGTGGCCACTTTGGTCGAGAAGGGAATTTTTCACAGATATCCCATGACTAATGTTTCTATGAGTTTCCTTCTCTGATGACAGGTGCGACAAAATATGGTTTCAAAGATTAAGCCAATGAGATTTTATGGCCTTGGTCCATCAGCTCCATTATTTCACAGGCTATTTGAGAGCTATGTATCAGGTAGACACTACTATAGATTCTTCACATACATTATCTCATTTGATCCTCATATTGTTCCTAGCAAGTCAAGTTTCAATTACAGAGATGCCTATCACTTTTTCTTTATTCTCACCTTATCATCACATTCCAGGAAGGGGTAGACCTTCATATGACAAGACCCTGATCCACCAGGTCACAGTTGACTAGACCAGAGGGAGATCCCTGATATCAGGTAAACTGTGCCAATCAAATTCGTATTTGTAGGAATTTGCAGTTGAATTATAAAATATTAGAACCAATAAATGCTGTAGTAGAGAGGCTATATTTGATCTATTTGTTAAGTCTTTAGAGAGAATAAACAATGATGTAGAGACAAAAGACCATTTGGCTCTAAGACAAACTCACTCAGCACTCACATTAATGCCTGTTTCATTTCCTAGACTGACTTGTTTCTGAGGTCTACCATACTTCATATCCTTGGGGGTTCATAAGGCACCATGTATCTTTATAGTTATTTCTCCTTTCTTCTTAAATTACCTTGAGTAGATAAGGTCATCTACTGAATACAGTCAATACAACCCAATGGTCTCTCAGATAATATTCTTACCCTCATTTTATAGATGAGGAAAGAGACTCAGAGTTAACAAGTTACCCGAGATCATGCGGTTAATAAAAAATAGAATTCAAGCTCAAATCTATGTGACTCCAAAGTTTGTGCTTTTCACCACTAGATTAATTTTAAACCAAAAATTTTAATATACCTTGCTGTCTGTTAAAGCTATCTAAATCTAAGCTAGAGGCTTTATGATTTACAAAAGTTATTGCCATGTCTTCTTAGAGTTTAATATTCAAAACAACTGCTCATTGTAAACAGACAGACACAAATTATCCATATTTTCATCTACATCATTAAATCTAGGGAAGTGAAACTTCCTGCTTTCTAGCCGAGTTGGCCTTCTTTCAAGGACTCCAATTCTAATTGCTTTTGCAGAACATGTATATTTCCAATATGTTAGACTCATCTGCTTCCAAGGAAAATTTTGATTTTTTTGCTGGTAAATTTGCTATGCACAATTTGTCATCACTAGACCATCCCTATTGTTTATCTTTATGGACAGTTTCCCAGATGAAACTGACATATTTTTTTTCTCTTTCTAACTAGCCATGAAGCTAGAGTTACTCATGTAACTCTTCAACAGCTCAGCTCTGGAGTTTAGCTATTAGCCTTCCTTTATAGAGAAAAACATGTCACTTAAGCAATCCTATTACCATTTCTGAGCTGTTTTGGCTCTTGTCCTGGGATATGGGGCCTCACCACTTTATCATCCTACATAACTGCTTAGCTTACAAGAATCTGGATTTGGGCCACTCTGATTCAATGATTATGAGAATGGTTTAGGTTAAGATGTTTTTATTGTAGTTCAAGCAAAAAAACTATCACTTGCTTTAAATCCATCAATTTTGGTTACTTTAAACTTGTTATACCCATAACATTATAACATCAATAAGAATTGGCAAAAATCATCCAGATGTCCAGCACCCCAAGAAATCACCTTCCTTAGTTTTCCTGTATTCTTTTGTGCTCTGTTTGTAGATATGTGTACATTTTACCTAGTTTTAATCATAACAGATTGCTACTTTTAGTTAGCTTTCCTTCAAATGATTTGTTAGGAATAACTTTTTTGAACTGTTAATTCTTTTAAATTATCATTTGAGTAGCCACATTCAACCGTGTCAGATGTTAAACTTTTAGTGTTTCCAGTTACTTCTTTAAACAATGCTAAATCTGGTAACCTAGCCTTTGAGGTGACAAGCTCATGCCTATCGCCCCTCACCATGGGTGTTGACAACCATTGGCCACATGTAAGCAAAAGCTAAACTGGCAGCAGGAGAGCTCATCCCAGGATATTGCCAGTTTTTCATTTGCCTGGCAAGGGATCAATATGCACCCATCTCTTCCTTGGCAGTAATCTAGGCAGATTTGGAAGGTTTTCATCATACTTAACTTGGGGTCCAAAAGCAACAACAAGAAAAAGCAGCTAGGGATCACTGCAACAACACCGTTCATACTGAGAGCAATACAGGTCAGTAGGCAACATGCAGTACAAATTAAAACTAGTGTTTTCTATAAGCACTCAAAGTTGTATGCCTCTATCTTCTCTCCAAATAGGACCCAAATCTGTTACAGAAAAATCTAGGATGGTATTTTCCTCCTTTTGACCACAGCTGAGACTCAGAGGGACTTGAGGTCTTTCTGGTGCAATTAGAGTGAACATCTTTGAATTTTTCTCCTCTGGATCCTCAGTGCTTCTAGAACTGTGTGCCTCTTTTGGCTACTGGAAAAGGCACAATGATTTAAATCTGGAGAAGGAAAATCCGGGCAACCAACAACCTACCATCTATTCTTAAAACACAAATACACACACTTTTTACACAAATCAGTTCATTTTCTTATCAAATGCAAATACATAGAATCACACAGTAACAAGAAAAGCAAAGGGGCTGGGGGTAGATAAGAGGTAACCTACATTTCCTAAGGTGTTTATACTGACCATCCCTCAGCCTTACCTTTATAGGGGGATTCTCTAAGTCAGGTTGCAATGTTTAAAAAGCTATGCAATTTGCTACTCTGTTACTCAGTTTCCAAAAGCCACAATCTACTCAATTCACCTGTTCTGAATCTTTCTTGATTCTCAGAGAAGTCTGTCTCTGATGAGCTCCATCCTTCTGGATCACGCTTCCTTCTGACATGGGGCCTCTCCCTTCTGTGAAGATCTCTATTCCAGTCTTTCTGAAGCAACCTGAAGTACCCTTCTTTCTCTGCCTTTTAAAATGGCCACAGTGATGTCACTCTCAGCTGTTTCTGAGCTGGTTCCTAACCTCAAGACTGAAGGAATGACTCAGCTAGAATAAGTATTAACCTTGCCTCTAAAAGGTCAGACTATTTTGGACCACAACCACCACAGACAATGAAGTCAACCCATTTACCAGACAGATATAAATTAAATACAGGCATGTGTTAACACATGTTTAAATACTAAACATGTGTTCTGAGTAAAAGAGATTTATAAAGGATGGAAGATTGTTTGCTAAGAATAAAACAAAGTTTTAACTTTGAAATTTTATCACAGTCTGTTGAAAATGGTAGACACTGTTAAGCTATGAGTGAACTCCCAAAACTAAATGCAGTGGGTTTCCCTCTGACCTCATCTTCCTTGACAACTAGTCCCCAGAGTCCAAAGGCTGGAGGGCTGATGTCCAAAAAGAGATGAAGGGTGTTCCAGCTCCAGGATACAGAGGGGAGGAGAGAGAGAACGAGACTAGAATTTGATACAATTGTCCCTCTAAAATTCCATTCCTATCTTGGCTTCTCTGACACCCACACAGCCAACTTAGTTTTGCTCTCATTCCTTTTCTGTTCCCTCAGGTAGTTTATCCATGCAAAATGCCTGCAGTTATCACCTGCATGTGGTTTCTTGGTATTATTTGGGAGTTGCAAGTAATAGAAACCTAACTTGAATTAGCATAAATTTTAAATAGATATTTAAGGATATTAGGCAAGAATGAATCTACCTAAATAAAGAATACCTGGGATCAAAGACACAAACATCTGAGTTTTCTACCAATTTTGTTTTCTTTTTCTGTAGGACTGTTTCATTTTCCTGTGTGCAGATTGTTTTGAGTTTATATCTCTCTCGTTCTAGAGAGCCCGAAGACTGGGTTGTAATGTCTTGGTCTCAAATCCAGATTTCTAAGAAAGGATATTTATTGGCTCAGTTTAGGCTTAGGTCTTGAATCAATATCAGCAGGGGGTACAGTCAAGGGAAAGGGTGAAGTGATCACCTTGGATCAGTCAACCATGGCTAAGTGATCTTAAGAACATGGTGTCTCTAATGTCACTTCCAGACTTAACCTCCCATCTGAGCACATATGGAATTTGCTATATGTTGTCACATGCTCCCACCTCCAATTTAACAAGCCTGAAATTGATCTCATAATTTCCCAAACTATAGGTCACCTTTACCATTTGTGAATGAATACTATTTGTGAGAGAATTCATCATTCTCTCATCATTCTTGGCCCAAACCTTGACTCATCCTGTCTCATTTCTTTCTCCTCTCAGTGCAGTCATCACTTTGTAAAATAGTAATGATTAATATTTAGTGAATATTTACTGTATGCCACTAAATGGAATATGTATTATCTCCTTTAATTCTCAAAACAAACCCCTGAGATAGATTCTATTGGTAAAGCCATTTTTACAGATTAAGAAACTAAAACGTTAGCTTGCTCAAGATCATACAACTACAAAGTAAAGGGACTTAGAAGCAAATTTAAGTCTGTTCAAACTCTGAGCCAAAGCTTTTTTATTTTTTTTTTGAGACCAAGTGTCACTCTGTTGCCCAGACTGGAGTGCAGTAGTGTGATCTTGGCTTGGTTCACTGCAACCTCTGCCTCCTGGGTTCAAGTGATCTCTTGCCTCAGCCTCCCAAGTTAGCTGGGACTAGAGCCGTGTGCCACCACGCCTATTTTTTGTGTGTGTGTATTTTTAGTAGAGACAGGTTTTCACCATGTTGGCCAGGCTGGTCTTGAACTCCTGACCTCAGGTGATCCGCTGGCCTCAGCCTCCCAAAGTGCTGAGCTTACAGGTGTGAGCCACAGTGCCCGGCCTAAGCCAAAGGTTTTAACAATCATGCAATACTGTCTCATCACTTCTCTAACATTTTTGTTACATAATATTTCTGATATCTCATACCCTCAAATCCCTCCCCAATCAGCTTGTACACCCACACAGATAGCCCTGGCACTGCCATTCCCCTACAGCTGGAAAGCTAGAGTCAAGTGTGAGAAGCCCAAACTTTTTCAGGAGTTGCAGTGCTATGTTCCTTGACAGTTATATGTTAATTTTGAAAACAATTTGTTCATTTTTTTTTGAGATGGGGTCTCACACCTATCACCTAGGCTGGAGTGCAGTGGCGTGATCATGGCTTACTATAGCCTCGACTTCCCAGGCTTAGGTGATTCTCCCACCTCAGACTCTCAAGTAGCTGGGACTATAGGTATGTGCCACCATGCCCAGCTAATTTTTGTATTTTTTATAGAGACAGGGTTTTGCCACGTTGCCTAGGCTGGTCTCGAACTTCTAGGCTCACGTGATCCTCCTGCCACAGCTTCCAAAAGTGTAGGCATAACAAGTGTGATCCACAGTGCCTGGCTAGTTGTTTTTTTTTTTTTTTTTTTAAGCATTGAAATGTATTAGCTTGTTCTATTTCCCTTTAAATCATTTATTCCTGTTATCTTCTATATTTTTCATTACTCACTGGACACCTATAAAAATTCCATAGTATAAACTGCTTTAGATAGATATAACTACTTATTGTTGGCCTATGTGTTGAATATATCATATTTTCCTTGACTAGATGCCCCTCAAGGAAAGACTTTCCCATTATGTGCCTCAATTTTCAAGTCTGGTGAACCTCACAAATCCTCCACCACAGCACATTTTCCCCTGGAACCAGACAGTGTAGATCTCTTCTCACATACAACCTTTTGCTGGCCTATGTTGAATTTCTATTCTTATGTTTAGTAGTTATAATAGGAAGACTTTAAAATGGTGCCCAATGACCCTCTCCTGATCTTCATTCCTTTGTTTAATCTCTTCTCTCAAGTGCAGGCTGAACCTCATGGCTTACTTCTACACAATAGGATACAGCAAAGTTGACGAATGTCACTTCCAAGAGTGGTTACAAAAGACGGTTACTGCTGTCTTGCTAGGAGACTCTGTTTCATCATTGGCTTGTACACTTTGATGAAGCAAGCTGCTATATTGGAGAGGCCCATATAGCAAGGGAATGAGCAAGAAATCACATCTTCCTATCTACCACCGTAAGCTTGGAACCAAATCCTTCCCCAGTCAAGACTTGAGATGACCCTGGAAATACAAAACCCTGCTAAAGCCTTCCTAGATTTCTTTACCCACAGAAATTGTGAAATAATAATGTATGTTGCCTTAAGCCACTAGGTTTTATGGACTTTAATAATATAACAAAATTCAAAACATCGACTCTTCCTCTATCACACTGATGTAATCATATATTTGACTTTTTGGGAAAAAATATTTTTACGACTGTTGAACTTTTGAGTCAGACAATAAGCTATTTTTGTCCATCCTTAGAGTGTTTTCAGTTGATGACTTCCAGTATCCCATGCTAGGAACAGGGAGAGAGGCAAATGCAAACCTGTGGCTCCTTTTCTCTTAACATGCCAACATTTGAGAGGCTGCAGCGGCAAGTACACTTCCAACATAATTATGTGAGCCTTGTAGTGCGACTTCTTACCAATCCAAGGTTCCTCAACCAACATTCTTCTACCATCAATTTCTTCATGTAATATTCTTCCTACTAAATACTAAACACACATTAAAATTTTAAATTTCAAAACTTCAGAATATAGCACACTAGTTTAGAAAACTAATGAGAACAGTAGGGAAAAATATAATCTGAAATGATTCCAAAATTAATCCCAAAGTGCATACAATTCAGGCTGCCAAGTCATCTATTAGTTATCAGTTGTAGTGAATAAATTACCAACTCTTTCTTAGGATGTGATGACAACTTTGGCTTTAGTGACCGGATTCTCTGTGATAATAAAGAGCAAGAGGCACCCACTACCTGTTTCCTTAGATGTAAGGTGTTGTACTCCTATTTTCACAAATTACAGAAAGATAATTGCTTTTGTGAATTATTTTCTTGGGAACAGAATTTTTGCACTGATCCTGTCATCAAAGGTTTGTATTCTATATAAAGCAATAACCAAATTTCTGTTTGTGAAGAAGATAAATATTTACTGTTTCTCCCTTTTTCCTCCAAGAAACACCACCTTAAACCATGTATGTGTGTGCACCCCCATAAACCATCAAGTATAACATTTGCCATTAGATGATCCATTTTAGAGGAGAAAAAGGGTCAGAAGTCAAATAGTATCTGCATTTAAAAAGTACCTTCTTTCTCCAAAAAATAAGAAATCTAACTTGAAACTGCATTTTAAAACCAGATCCTTTTTAGCATGCATGCAGGTTTCACTAAGCAATTCTTTGTCTCCGTCACCCCAAGTATCCAACACTGAGACCAACTCTTAACACTACTCACAGAATATGTTCCTTGTAATAAATTGCAAAAGGCTTTCATGGGATGGACAATTGGTTAGAGAGGATGAATCTGTGCCATGGAATATTTGGCCAACATCAATTCCAGCTCCACACCACCTGTTATCTTTGGAATTCTGTCTCTGTTTTAACTCATTCTTTCAATGCACATTAGAAAGAAGCACTAAGGAGTTGCAAACCTAATTTGTTGCACTTCTTGTTTTATACCTTGGGAAAATACCTACACAAAGAGATGCTAATATAAAGACAGTATTTTTAATAGAATGGTTGGTTTATGTTCCTCCCATTTGCTCAAAGTACTAACACATCATTAACATTCAACACTGAAAAACTTAGATTGACACACACTTTTATTGTCCAACATAAGTGTTAAGGGAAAGACAGCACAGATTTGCATTCATCTCTTTCCTGTTCCCAGCATTGGATACTGGGAGCCACAGATTGGAAATATTCCAAGGATGAGCAAAAAGAGCTTACTGTCAGACTCATAAATGATAATTAAACATAATTTTGTCCAAAAAACGTTGCTGTGAGTCAATCACAAGTAATATTTTAAAATTTTAAATGTTAAGTCACACAGTATTCCTGAATTTACATTTGATCTTTAATTCATAGTCATACTTAAAAGCAATATTATCAGGTTGGGCAGTGGTAAAAATCAAATTATGGTTTGAGAGTCTACCAAGTTCTTATTACAAAAAGAGATCTCTGTGTGAAGAATATTATTTTGTATTAAAAGTATCCGTTTTAAACAGCTGTCAGTTGAAAAGAAATTTAAGCAAAGAATGGCAAATGATGTACATCTTCTTTTCCTTAGGACAACACAATTATTTTTAACCACATACAGTGTGAAGGGGCAAATAATTACGTTTCTACAATAAAAGAGGCAAAGTACATAAGAAAGCATGACAAAAAGCAAAAGCAAAAATAAAACAAGTCTGGACTAAGATCTAGGTTCAAATCAGTTCTCATCACTTGCTAGTCATGTGGCTTTTAAAAATTAACCTCCATAGATTCTACATTCCTGCTCCAATACGTTAGATTCTTTCCAGTTCAAAAAGTTCTATATTCTAAATCCTCCTTCAGATTCAGAAAAGCAACTACAGTCTATAGCTATTGTACTTTCTGTAGATTTCTATATTCAATAAATCCATTTGTAAGTGGTTAAGCATACTCTAGAGACAACAGACATTAATGTAAATGACATTAATAGTACTTTGTTTTGTGGGGCATAATACAAGCTGGAGTATGTTTTGGTAAAAGCAAAATTATGGCTTGAGAGCCTGCCAAGAGTTCTGAAATCTGAATAAATTAAGTTTTAAAACTGTTCTAAAAAAAAACTAAAAAAAATGAGAAGTCAGAGGAATGGCATGTGATATTATAGAAGGAAAAGAAAAAAATTAACTTTTCTCTGAAAAAAATATCTGCTGAAATACAGTAGTTTCGAATAAGTGGGATTTTAAGTGCAACAGGTGCCCTTTAAACTATTTTCATGATTATTTATTAACTGAACCAATTTTATTACATCCAGATGGATTAAGTTTTTCTCATTTTCCCTGCATATTATTCTTATCTGTTCTGCCACTCTCTTCATATTATTTCGGTCTTCTATCACTGTGGTCAAATAGTGGTATTTCTAAACAGAAAATCAAAATACGTTACTGCTTCTTTCAAGTTCAGAAGGTCAAGTTTCAAACATGGACGTTAATATCAATAATTACACAAAAACCCATGTAAGAAGTCACTCTGGAACAAGATTTTTAGCCATTGAGCACTGAGTCTATTTTTATTATTAAGTATTTCATGTTTATTATTTTCTCATACTCTACAAAAAAGCAGCAGTAAACATGTGATGACCAGCCCTCTGTAAGTTAAACTTTTTGCCCTGGGGCACTAGAGGAATTTTGTATGAGAACTCTCAAAGTGCCTTACATACTACTACTACTAAGATGTCTCCCACAGCATCTTACTTTCTGGATATTATGTATTTACTTGGAAAGAAAAAAAAGCAACCCATAACTGGCAACACTAATCACTGTTTCGGAAAATGCAAAATATTCTAGGTTGCATTAAAAGGTATATAGAATGCATAAAGAATGAGGTATTGGTTTTTGTTTTGATATTAGGCAAATGTTTACTATATACATTTGGAGACTCTATAGCAAAAAAACATAAAATAATTTAGAAAGGACTGTAAGTAAAATCTCAATAATGAGTAGAATTTTAGGAGGCAAGAATTAATACAAAAAATTAATTTATTATAATATTTATTTCTATTATGAAAAGAACATATTTATTACTTTTTGTACCTTAAGATTTATGAGGAGCTCTCTGAATACAATGATCAGCTATGTAGATGCTAAAAATAAGCTAATTTTTTAAAAAAAAACTGGTATTTGAGTTAGGTATGTTAAGTCTCCTTTTTTGGAGATCTTTAAAATAAATATATTCTTCTATTTCAAAGATATTACATGGGCTTTTGGAACAGAGCTGAGAGACGCCCCTCAAAATGCTTTCAAATGCAGTATTACAATGCTGACAAGATGCAGAAGGCCTGTGATTTCCAGGAATCCAGTTAACTTCTCTCTAAACTTTACTTAATGTAATAAGTAAAGTAGAAATAATATTTGTCTTCCTCACAGGATGATGAATCTGTTAAATTCAATGAACATGAACTGTTAATGTGCAAAACAATAATGCAAACATTGTCATAAAACAATCTCTGCTCTCAGTGAGTTTATAATCTAGTAGAAGAGACAGTATGTACAATTCCTATACTAGTCAGAATGACCCAAATTCTATAATCGAGGAATAAACAGTGCTATGCATCTGTCACAGAAATAAAATAATTGATAATAAAATAATTGATTTCAGTGTGAAGGGTTGGGGACAGAAAAGGCTGCATTTGAGCTGGACATTGAGGATAAGTAATAGCTCAAGAAGCAATACGATAGAGTGAAAAGGGCATTAGTCTTTGAATCAAAAGCCAGAGCTCTGTTCTACTTCTGCCTCTGCCACTCACTAGAAACTGGCAGGAATTCCTTGCACAGAAGAGGCCGTGAGCATGTGGTCTTGCCTGAGTTGCTGTTGTTCAAACAGGAAGAGTCAGCTAAGTCCACTTACTGATTTCACAGTGGGCTTAGCTGTTTCTGTCCACCTGTGGACAGAATGCTCCTGATGCATGAGATTCTGGCCGGAATCCTACTATTCATGTTCTACTCTCCAACTGGGGAGAATTCCTGCATTAGGATGGTAATCCCTGGTCTTGCCAACTACTAAGTTCTCCTAGTAGACCACAGATGCACAATCAGCCATCCAACTTTAGCTGCTTTAAATTGGTAAGACTTATTGCTTGGCATTATGCATGATTCCTTTTAACCCTGTACTGGTATTACTATTTAGCCATTTTCAATTTACAGTGTTATAAAACGCTTAAAAAGTTTTATCTTATTTTCATTCTTAACCTTTAAAGAGAACAGGAAGCAGTAACATAATAGGGACAGTACTGCAACTAGTCCTACCTCAAACAGGGAAAATTAGCATCTTCCCACCCTGGCTTCCTTAGTTAGCTTAGCATAATATTTTCAGGGTTCAGTTTAGATTTCTGACTTGAAAGTGGGCTAATCTCTTTAAACTTGGATCCAGTATTCAGGATCCAAACTTTGCACCTAGAACGAGGAATTGCCATTGTAATTGATAAAAACGTTAAGATCCAGTGGATAAATTGACAAAGAACATTCATAGAAGACTATGACTAGTAAGTATGCAGGGAAAAAATTAAACTTATAAACAATGTGATAATAAAATATTTTATTCTAGGAAAAATAGGGAAGAAGAAACGAGAAATCTCATGTATTGCTGGTGGCAATATACCTTGGAATAACCCTTACAAAAATCTATTTGGTTATAAAATGTGCTGTCTCTATTTCCACCTTAGGAAATTTATAGAAATCTGATAATTTTCTGGTCTCCATCCTTGCCCCCACCCCCAGCACAATCAGTTTTCAGTACAGCAGTGGGAATGATCTGCGTCTTTGTTCAAGACCCTCCAGTGGCTTCTCATTTTACCGCAGTAAAAGGGCAAGTCCTTAGACAGCCCATAGGCCCCACCTGATTCCCTGCTCCCTCTGGGGCCTCATCTCTGCTCTTGTCCCTGCTCCCCACACGCCAGCCGTACAAGCCTCCTTGCTGTTCTTGGACTCTTGCTCTTGGCCTTGCTACTTCTGTGCTCCAGCCTGAGACCCACGTAGGCTCACTCCTGCTTCTTTTTACCACTTTGCTCAGCTGTCATCCTCCCAGTGAGGCCTGTCTTGACCTACTCAATTCAAAATTTAATTTGCTGCTCTTACCCCTGAACTCAGCCTGGATTCCCAATTTCTCCTTACTCTGTTCTTCCTATTACACATCAGACAAATTATTATGTTTATGATACGCCTTCCCCACACAAAATGCAAGTTTTACAACAGCAGGGATGTTGTGTATTTTGTACTCATACATGCTAAAAACTTAAAATAATAGCACCTGGCACATACACATAGGCAGTCAATAAGTAATGGCTGAATGAATTTTATAAAAAGCATAAATGATAAATCATGTCTAAAAATAGCAGACTTGCTAAGTAAAATCGTTGTAATGGCATGGCTTCTGGATGGATCCCTCTTATCTTTCTGCCTGATTCAATCTTTTGCAGCCATGTACTCAAAAGAGGAGAAAGAGCCCCAACTATCTATGTATTGGGTATTCTTGGAGAAGAAACATTGACATTTTTGCTCTCAGGGTGAAAAAAAGGATCCTTTTAGAGTCTTGTTATTCAGATTATGGTTGACAGATACATTGTTGGACCTGGCATTAAGAGAGCTCAGTAAGTATGTTTTGACTGAAGGAAAGAACAGACGACGCCTTCCTTCCTTCCTGACTGCAATGGGCTACTAGTCATATTACAGAGGGGCATAATTTGAGAAGTGGAGTCTGGTCCTAACAGGTCATCAGAACAGGGTAAATGTCAGGTCAACCACAGAAAGCTTAATCTGTGGCTAGGGCTCGCACATTTTACAAAGCTCTTCTATCTTCCATGGCCACGACTGTCTCCTCCCACATCTGTTAGAGCAGAGCCACCTCTTCACTATTCTAACTTCTCTGAGGCTGCCACATCAGAAACAGAGGCTTATCTCTCACTGTGTCCTAGGAAGACATAAGCCTGGGTGTGGGGCTGATAAACAGCCCAATTATATGGGCTTACTTTATCTAACACAGTTTTGTAACTTAGAAAGTAAGCTATTCTCACCAAGTAAATTTTTAAATTTTAACCGAAACCACATTTAATGTTTAATACTAAACTTAGTGCAACTTTTACTCCCCCCACCTTTTTTTTTCTAACAAGAGATGATGATAACATTCTTTGTATGAATCCACTACACAGGCAGACACCTCATTTTCTTTCTCCTCTTCTTAGCTGGGAGATAAACTCAAACAGAACATTAACACTGAAAAATTCCCAATATGATCTATCCTGTGAATATCTAAGCTAATGGGCTTAAAACTGTATAAGACTCATGAAGGGAAAGAAAAATGATTGTGGACCTACCCCAGAAATTCTGATTGAATAGATCTTTAGGGAATCCCAGGAATTTGTACTTTAAGAAGTATTCTTGGTGATTCTGATGCTGGTATTTCATAGAGCCCACTGACAAAACAGAATATGGAAAGAAGGACGAAAATAATAGAAGCTAACAAGAATTTAAAGATTTGATCCACCATGTAAGACATTATAAGACACTATAATAAGTAGAGATAAACTAGTAGTGACAAGACATACCTTGTCCTATGGCAAGACTATGAAACCCCTTCTGAAACTAAATCATCATGTTATTAATAAGCATATAAACTGCTAAAAATGCATTTAGTCATCAATGGAGGAACAGACTGTAAGTGCTCCTCTGTAGACTGAATAAATGCTACTAAATATATCATAAATGATTGTCTTATGTGAACAATAAATGAAAGCTCATAAAACTTCAGATATTTGTAGTAATAGCAGGTTTGAGAATGATTCTTGGATACTCCACCCCCTTTACTTTTTCACATTCATGGGACTGGCTGTGGGTATTACCTAAAATTGCATCTATGGATCAATTTTAGTTTCCTAATTTGTTTTAGGCAGTTTTAACAATGATATACTCTGTATTTTCCCAGTAGTTTTCCTTTAAAAGTATTTAGTATAATATCTATTCAATTAGTTCCATGAGATTGGACTGGCAAAAATTAAGTAGTCTGGAAGACACTCCGAAACAATCATGAAAGAGCCACTCAATGAAATGTAATTGTCATTATAATAGTGATGATTATGTAGCAATATGGAAAGATGCTTATAATTTAAAACATTTTCAAAATTCTAAACTAAGTTTATAATTACCTAACATCACACACTATGAAGACAATTATGATTAACTGGAGTAATGTAGACAGATGGTTAGTTTGTTTTTATGTTGCTATAAAGAAATACCTGAGGCTGGGTAATGTATAAAGAAAAGAGGTTTATTTTGGCTCACAGTCCTGCAGGCTGTATGAACACAGTACCAACATCTGCTCAGCCTCTGGTGAAGGCCTCAGGAAGCTTACATTGTGGCAGAAGACAAAAGGGGAGCAGGTGTGTCACATGGCAAGAGAGCAGGCAAGACAGGGTGGGTGCAACAGAGCAAGAATGGGAGTTGCCAGGCTCCCCACGTGAGCTCTCATGTGAGCTCCCAAAGCAAGTGATATGGTCTGGCTGTGTCCTCACCCAAATCTCATACTGAATTGTAATCCAAGTTGTAATCCTGCGTGTTGGGGGAGGAAGCTTGTGGGAGGTGATTATAGATCATGGAGGTGGTCCCCCCATGCTGTTCTCCTGGTAGTGAGTTCTCACAAGATCTGATGATTTTAAAGGGGCTTTTCTCCCCTTCGCTCTGCACTTTTATCTCCTGCCGTCATGTAAAGAAGGATGTGTTTGCTTCCCCTTCTGCCATAATCGTAAATTTCCTGAGGCCTCCCTAGCCACGTCAAACTGGGAATCAAACCTCTTTCGTTTATAAGTTACCTCTTTCCTTTATAAATTACCCAGTCTCAGGCAGTTCTCTATAGCAGCATGAGAATGGACTAATACAGTGAGAACTTATTCATTATCATACAGATTATATTTCACGACGAGATTTGGAGTGGACAAAACATCCTAACCATATCAAAGGGATTTACCTCTCTACCAAGGCTCACTAACTAGGTAGCATCCAAGTACTACTGATTGTGAGGAGGAGAGGGGGACAAATACTAGATGTGCCTTGCCCCATAAGAGGACCACCAAACACAGCTTATCTCTTCCAACTTTCGAGACACTAACATGCCACACGTCATAAATCCATTATCTATCCCTCGATAATTCCAGCTTACTTTTTACAACTATTGCAATAGTAGTACTCTATTTTCTATCTTTCTATAAGTTTCATTTTCACAATTTAAAAACTTAATATATCAATAAAGTAAAAAGAATTCATTCTTCACTTACACTTGTTGTTGTCCCTCAAAGAGGTTCATACATTACCAAAGACATTTCGAGAGAATATTTACTCCAGGAATAATCATTTAAACTCTCTGCACCTATCTATAAAATAGGAGTGCTCTGAACTTTGCCTATATTACAAGGCAGTTGTATGTGAGAAACTGCATGCACAGAGGGATGAAAAAACCATTCAGAGTTATAGAGTCATGGGTCCTAATCCAGGCTCTGAAACTGAACTACCTGTGTGACCTTGGGCAATTTATAGAATTTCTCAGAGCCTCAAGTACGAGCCATATAGGATATATGTACACACAGTATCCAAAACAGTGCTTGATATACAGTAAGTGCTCAATAAACAATAACTGTTATCATAACAGTGCTTTGTAAACCACAAAGCACTTTAACTTGATGTAATTTGTTAATGATGATATATAGAAGAAGGGAGAAAAAGTAGTGACAAAACCGGTAAGAGAGAAGTGCAGTATTCAGAGTGTGAGAGTTTAAAATGTGTTTGAGGAGTGAGTAGCATTGCATGGCTGCAGGATGGGTTTCCTGACGAAAGGAGAGAGTCTGATTTTTATTGTCAAGAATCTAGAAATGGCATTTTGAGAAAAGCATAACAAAATAGGATCTATGCTTTAGGAAGATCACTGTTTAGAAATGTGGAGGATGGCATGAAGGGAGAAAAGTTGGAGGAAGGACAACCACTTGGTTAGGAGGTAAGAGTGCATGATACTGATCTATAGCAATGGGGATGAAGCGAAGGAGTTGGATCTCAACATCATGGAGAAGAGATAGGAGCCTGTTAACAAGAGTCTGGTGAAGTAAGGGAAAACCAACAGAGTAGGGGTGTCAACGAATGAGGACAACAAATAAACATTTAGATTATCTTCATGAGTAAAGAGGGGTTCCATATGATTTCAAGGCTTCAAGTGGAAGATCTAGAGAAAGTTATTCCATTGTTCAGGAATAAGGAGAGAGGAGCATATGTGCAAGTGAAGATGAATTCAGGTTTGGAAAAGAGAAGTCTAAGCCATTTAAACTGATGACCAATAGGCAGACCCCAGAAACAGACCTGCGCTTCTTATGGAGATTTGGGAGTCATTGCTATAGAGGTCACCACCATAGAAGGAGTCATCACCAGAGACTGTCATCCCACAGAGATAATGAGAGTCATCCTCAGAGTCATCACCATAAAGGGAATGAGTGAGAATCAAAAAGAGATTAGGACTTCCAAAACAATAAATTACAGGAAGGACCCTTAATAAATGTAACACATCTACACAGCCACTAATAAGAAAATAGAGGTTGGCTAAATATTTAAAGCCTCTATCAACAATGGACTTGAAAAAGAATAATGTAGTATGAAAAGGAAAGTAACAGTCATCTACACAAAAATTTTTAAATTTATTGAATTTGTGATTTTTATATCCAATCTATAGAAATAAAAACTAATAAAATCACTGGGTTCCTTCAGGTATAGAAACTAGAAATGGTCAACTCAATGCCTCTAAATTTGTGCTATGAAATTAAATAAAGTATCAATAAATGTCCAAAGGAGAGTAATTCAAAAATCTTACTGTTTATTTATATATTGCATATCTCAAAAAGTTTGAAAAAAAATGAAGTTTCGACAATGGAAACTTTGGAAGTCAGTAGTTGCTCATAGACCCGCCTTGTCTCTGGCACTTGGGGAAAAAAAAAGAGTCTTGAAGTCCTTAGAGACTGGAATCTTGACAGCAGAATTTCAAATGTTCCAATCACTTGCCAAGGAAGTGCCACACTTGCTCTACATTTAAAATGGGGAAAGAGGGCATTAGGGAAGGGATAAAAGAAAGAAGGAGGGAGGAGGGAGGGATTAAATATATTTAATTTAGGCTTTTAGGAAGTATTTAGGCAGATACAGTCATAAGCTCTCTATTTAAAGTTGCATTTCTTGATTTAAAGCTATTTCCCTTTAAACTTTTGTCTCAAGTTCTCTTATTAGGCCCAAGCCTTATATAAAACTACATTAAAAATTCTAGAGCCTTCCTACTTTATTTCTTGTATCTTTCTGGGTCATTTTAGTCTCTAGCAGACAATGCAAAAGTGCTACAGCATGAAAGGTTTAGAAAAAGTCTGTACTGTAAAATTTGACTACCCCCAAAATACCCCAAATGGGATAGTATTGCAAAGAAACAATTTGTTAGCTTACCATATAAGGAATACAGTTTGCTTTCCCATGAAATCATGTCTATGGATTTACTCCTTTCTAAACATGTCATATTTGATTCACAGTAAAAAGTTCTCATATTTCTTCCAAATTTGCAAGTTGAATATTCTTTTAATATTTTATATTAAAACAAAAAGCCAAAAACCTTGCAATATTTTGAAAGACAAATGATAGGTGCACATGCTTAAATTTTGAAAATTTCACTACAGAGCTCTACTTGTTTATTAAAATGGGTTCAAATAATGGTAATAAAATACTGTATTTATTTTTAATCCTACAACAGTATAGGTTTTGATTTAAGATCTTCAGCTAAAGTAATTAATTAAAATGATAAGATAAATATCTGAATGACTTTTTTTTTTAATTAGATCTTTTAAAGTTAAATTTATCAGAACTGGCTGGAATATCTCAGTACTTCACCAAAAAAAGTCACTGCAAAATCAAATTATTTTCTAGCCTAGAAAAGTAGTTAAATGCTTTCTCCTTATTTTCTGAGAAAACATTTCATCTAAAATTTTAAAATCTTTTAAAAAGATTTCACTTAGCTTATATAGCTTTTAAATTAATCTATTTTATTTTATTTTTTGGCTTCCACTACTGTAAACAAACATATTTATACACTCTTCCCGAACCAAAATATACTATACCTTCATTATTACTTTCTTTATTCGGTGAAGATGATACCTGAAAATAAAAACAGGCAAAGAATCTCTATTACAATAAATATTTATATTTGAAAAGTAATCCAGAAAAGTTTTTTCACAAAATTATAGAACAAACTTTACATATAATGGATCTCTAACCTGAAAAAGGTAAATACTCCCCTTTGCTTTTTATTATCATTGTTCATTCTTTCAGATAAACCACAGAGTTAGAATAAAATAAAAATACTTGAAAATATTTTTTATTTTAACCCATGGAATCCACTGAAGGCCTTGCAGCCAAGAATGAGATGAGAGGTTTTCTTTCAATTGCTTCCACAGTTGATGTCTTGAAAGTAAAAATTAAGCATGCACACACACACACATACACATACACACACACACTTACATATATATGCTTGTTCATGCACACACACATGCTATAAAATTTATCTGGCTTCTAGAACTTTAAATTATTGTTTCTATTTATTCAGATGGCTGGGCCAAGATTCTTGGAACAGACAAGTTTGGAGAAATATTTTTCTGATACAGTTTTTTTCCCCCATAATTAAGAACAATATTTTTTAACATTTCGTTGGAAGATCCATTTTCCATAGAGATAAGCCACAAAGACTATTTAATTTAAAGAATCATTAGAATTTACATCTATGTAACCACCATCCAAGTAGAGAAATGAAACCTGCCAGGTCCCTCCCCAACTATGATTCCTTCCTTTGTAGGGATAACCCTACCCTATCCTCCCTGATTTTATAACATACTTTCCAGATTTCAAATTTGGTAATTCACTTCTAATTCTCTGAATTTGCTGACCTTCAATAGATAGGAAATAAACCTGCCTCTAACGTTTGGTAAGTCTGGGACAGAGGTACAAATATACGTGTAAATATTTAAAAGTTACAATAACTCAGGCTAATGAGTGATTAATATATATGTGAAATGTGTTCCATCCTACTACCTTAATAGAAATACCTTTTGTAATGACCAAGAAGCTCTCATTTAGGATTCCAGACATCTTAAAGACATATGTCTGGATGTGGCAGAGGAAGGAAAAGAGGCCCTCATCCCGCTCCACTTCTCTCCCTATTCCAGGCTCCTTTCTGCATTGCAAGGGCATCATCTGCAGATGGGTAGAAATTTAGTAGCCCACATATTTAGGCACCTTTTACCTCCAAACAGCCACTCACTCACCCCTGCAGAAGTATCAGTAGTTACCAAGTCTATAGAGTCAGGAGCGTGGACCTGGGGAGATGTGTGGCCTGGTTTCTACACAGGCCTCAGAAACAGGCTTGAAGCTGTCTGGGCAGAGCATTCCAGGGTCCTGGGTAGCCAGGATGTGGTCTAGAATGGGGACATGCCTCCTGGTGAATCTATAACTTTAGCCCCTTGGTCTTCTCGCCTTATGGTAAGGTATGTGACTGAATATGGACCAAAGCATGATCCTCTAAAAAGCAGGATCTGAGGAAGGCTCTCCATGCTTAAATCTAAAGGCAGTACTGAATAGCCACCACTCCAGAAGAAGAAACATTTACATTTCAGCAATATTAAAATATTCCCTATGATAGCTAATTTTATGTGTCAACTTGGAGGGTGTTTTTAGATGAGATTAACGTTTAAATCAGTGAACTCTGATTAAAGCAGATTGCCCTCCATAATGTGGGTAGGCCCCATCCAATTAGTTGAAGGCTTTAATAGAACAAAAACTAGTCTGTCCCAAGCAAAAGGGAATACTCCAGCAGCCAGCCATCAGATTTTATCTGCACAACTGGCTCTCCTGAGTCTCCAGCCTGCCAGCCCAACTGCAGATTTTGGATTTGCCAACCTACTATAATCATGTAAACCAATTTCTTATAATAAATCTCTTTCTGTATATGAACATCCAATTGGTTCTGTTTCTCTGGAGAATCCTAATACATTCCCCCAAATAATAAATAGTTTAAAGTTATTATTACTATTTCTACTCTGTTTTAAGAAAAAAGAAAAATGACTTTATTTTCTTTATATCAAAGAAAAGGATGGTGTAACCAGGTAAATAAATTACAATTTTAATCTCTTTTTTTGTTTTCAAGATGGAGTCTCGCTAAGTTGCCCAGGCTGGTCTTGAACTCCTGGGCTCAAAATGGGATCCTCCCACCTTGGTCTCCAAAGTGCTAGGATTACAAGCATGAGCCACATGCCTGGCCTAAAATTACAATTTTTAAAAACATTCTTTAGTTTTTCAGAGTACTTCAAAAAGAATAAAATCTCTACTCAGCTTGTGCACAAAGAATAATTCTTAATTATCGTTGGTTGTGAGGATAGTAGGATTTAAATCTGGTTATGACAGTAACATGACTTAAAAACTGTACTCCTTGAGATTAGGCATTTGGGACCTGACAGCTCTATTTTTCTAAACAGACCATACAACAGGGTAACCTGCTTATTCTATGAAATTGCTATACACTCCTTAAATTGTGCCGGATGCCTATTTGTGTCCTGCACAATTTAAGTAGAGTATAAGAATACAAAATTTTTTTCAAAAATTAGCTGTTTAGATTTCCTGCTTAAAATTAGCAGCTGCTTCTTGTTGGAGCTGCCAAACATTTCAGAGGAATAAAATGTACAGTGTATAAAAATAGAATAATTGAGCAATTTCTTGTTAACCTAAAAAGTGTTAACAGAAAAGGGCAAGCTACTCTAAAACATTTATCATTACATTTTCTTTTAAAATAATTTCCAGAATTGTTTTATTTATTCTTCAAATATATTTCTCAATTGATATAATATATTCAGAATATACAAAGTCATATGATGTATATTTAAATACACACATACACATACGCATACACACACACACACACGCATCATAGGTAAGTCTGACACTCAGAGATAATGACAAAGTTTGAAGATAAT
This sequence comes from Cheracebus regulus, assembly GCA_963574635.1. Taxonomy (NCBI): domain Eukaryota; kingdom Metazoa; phylum Chordata; class Mammalia; order Primates; family Pitheciidae; genus Cheracebus; species Cheracebus regulus. The sequence continues at coordinate 3,200 of CAUYQU010039549.1, read as the reverse complement.
TTTTAAAAATACCGAATTAAAAGAGAAACTATCATTTAAATTTGAAAAAAACAATAATAATGGATTCATGATAAGCATCAGTTGTTTGACTCTTAACCTACAATCAATGATTTCCTGGTGCTTAAAGATAATGACAAATATAACACTTACTTATAGAAAATGGAACAAAGAATTGTATGGAACAGTACCCCAAAGAGCCCCAATCCCAACTCTTCACTCTCAGGGGATACTATGATTACATTTTCATTGTAAGAAACTAAAAGAAGAACTTTTAGTTACTTCTAATTTCTTTTAATGGAGTTACTTACCTCATCTAATTTCTTAGTAGGAAAAGAATGTGGACCTCTCTACTCATCCAAGATAAATTATCCACACGATAATGAATATTGTTTTATAGTTTCATTTTAAAAATGCTATCTCCATGGCTGAGTATGGTGGCTCATGCCTGTAATCTAAGCACTTTGGGAAGCCAAGGCAGGTAGCCTTGTGGACCATGCAAGGAAGCTGTTACTGTCATATTATCAGGATAGCCCTAAATAGAGATAAAGGCTAAGCCCAAAGGAACTATTTGAGGAACATGCTGTTACAAGTCCTATCTAAGAACTCAATAATGAACTTCACCATTGAAGAATGGTGGTCACTACTTTTCCTACTTAAAACTATTTAAAAATAGTAATTAGTATTTTCTTATTAGAATGCAGAACCTCTAAGAATGTGGTTCTAAGCCTGCTGCTTTCTTAATCCATCTTGCTGTGATCCTTAGGAAAAATAAAACATGGCTTTGGTGTGAATTTTTTTAAGTGCTATTATTTTTAATGATAACAATGCCTCAGACTCACATGAGATGCTTACACTGATGTATTCACCTAAAGTCCTTCACCTGGATTCATCTTTGGATCTCTACATAAATGCCAATATGCATTTATGGAACTACTGATAACATTTTGGGATGAAATAGTTTGCCACACTAATGCTGATGTTAACTGCCACTGGGATTCACATTATGGCCTTGGCCTCCTGAATGCACTGCTTTTTTACAATTCAGCTAAGAATTCCTGCATCAACTATAAGACAACCATTTAAATTTTATATAACACTATGAATATTGTTTCTTTACTGAAGAAATAAGATCTACCAAATGTAGTCACAAATAATATTATATTGAAGTTCTAATTCCCCCTTGACTTGACTTCAAACCACTATCCATTTTGCATCTCATGTAGCATCGTCACTATCATTTCTGAGCCTTGTGTGCTACAGGTTCATTTGAGACTGGTTTTAGTGGAAATCTGTACATGAGTAGGCAAAAATAGTCAGACCGAGGCTGCTGAGACGTCTCTGGGAGGGATTCTAGGCATTATCTAGAGGCACAACAGGCATTATATGACTGACAAAAGTAAGAGATTCTATCTGCCCACTTTTAGAAGTCTTTAACCTTTTGAACTTTTTCTATCACTACTATGAGCTAGAGGTTCACAGTGGCACAGGTCTGATTCCCAAGAACTGAGCAAGTGTATAGCTACTTACTCTTCCTAGCCTGAATTCTAGATTGTAAGTTTTAAGTCCCTGGAGTTAGGCTGAGCACATGTCTGAGGCAGGTCTGGTAATCCCTTAGTACTGAATATGTTTCTCTCCTCAGTTCTATATGCCCCGAGTTTGTGTGTAGAGCCTCATAAAGTGAAATCATTTTTCCAGTAAAATGACTACAGTACCAAGTATTAGAGAACCTTACACATTGTTTAATTCAAATTTCCCCCAACTTTGCATAATGCTTAGAATGTTCCATTTCCTCTAAGAGGAAAAATGCTTATACAAAGCACAGGGGAGAATTTTGGGGGGAAAAATTCCCAGATGGGAAGAGTAGTTTAACTACTTTTCCCCTCCACCTGTTCCACCTCTTCTTCCCCACGTTCTTCCTATTAAAGTCTCTGAAAGTAGGACTAATTCTCATATGTCTAGAAAAATTAGTTAGTCTGACTTTTCCAATATCCAACAATGGAATGGGTCAACTCACAAAGAAATGATATCCTCATCATTAGAAGTATTCAAAGAAGAGGCTGGAATAGAAGGGATTTCTCTCTGTGGTCAGTTTAGCTCAACTATACTTATAACAGCAATGACAATAAAACACAAGATTTATTGAATATTTTCTATCTGCTGGACATTTTTACCTGGATTAGCTCATTCAATTCTCCAAAACGGCCTGATAAGATACTATTATGATAAGCCCCATTTTATAAATAAGAAATCCAAGATGTAAATAAATTACATTTTTCCTCAGGTTATAAATTACAGAACTGAGATTTGGACCTTGACAATCTGACTACAGGAAAAAACATTTTTTTTTGAAAAGATGTGTCATTAGACTAACACTGACCTAAAATAAACTACATGTATTTAAAGTCTGTCATTTGGTAAGTTTTGACACACATATACTCATGAAGCCATCAATATAATCAAGAAAATAAGTATATTCACCACTATTCCTAAAAGTTTCTCTATGCTCTTATAAAAGACTGTAAAAATCCCTTCTTCCTGGCTCTCTATGGTTTGCATTACACATTAGCTTGCATTTCCTAAAATTTTATATAAATGGCATGATAAAATATGTCTGTTTTCACTCAATATATCATTTTCAGATTCAGCCATGTTGTGGCATGCATTAATCTATTCCTTTTTATTACAGCGTAGTATTCCTCATAAATATACAAGTTGTTTATCCATTCATACACTAATGAACATTTGGGTTGTTTTCAGTTTCTGTCTATTACAAAGAAAGCTGTTGCAAACATTTGTGTACAAGTCTTTGTGTGGACATACACTTCATTTTGTCTTGTATAAATATTTATGAGTGGAATGACTTGATTGCATAGTATGTGTATGTTTAACTTTTCAAGAAAATACCAAACTGTTTCCAAATGGTTGTACCATTTTGCATTCTAACCAGCAGTGAATGAGAACTGTAGTTCCACATCCTTGCTAACAATTAGTGTCCCCGGTCTTTTTACCTTTAGACATTCTAAAAGTGTGTATTAGCATGCACTGTGGTTTTAAATCTGTATTTAATAACTAAAGTTGAGCACTGCTTCATGTTTTTTTTTTTTTTTTTTTTTTTTTTTTTTTGTTTGTTTAAAGAGTTTGTGATGTTTACATTAAAATTTTTTTTACTTTTTAAAAATTATTTTTTTTTTTGTTGGGGT
>CAUYQU010039548.1:0-13216 GCA_963574635.1 Cheracebus regulus | reverse complement strand
ATAAAAAACGATGAGTTTGTGACCTTTGTAGGGACATGGATGAACCTGGAAACCATCATTCTCAGCAAACTGACACAAGAACAGAAAATCAAACACCGCATGTTCTCACTCATAGGCGGGTGTTGAACAATGAGAACACATAGACGCAGGGAGGGGAGCATCACACACTGAGGTCTGTGGGGAGGGACTGGAGGGGACAGTAGGGGGTAGGGAGTTGGGGAGGGATAACATGGGGAGTAATGCTAGATATAAGTGGTGGAGATGGAGGCAGCAAACCACATTGCCATGTATGTACCTATGCAACAATCCTGCATGTTCTTCACATGTACCCCAGAACCTAAAGTGCAATTATATATATATATATATATATCACTATTCTAGCTATGTATACATTTTTAAAGTAAAGCTTTAGGGTAGCAAAACAAGCAGCTTAAGGAAGTATAATCAATAGATGTACAACTGATTTTTTACTATGAAATTTCAGTAAATATGGTACATGAAAAGCAAAGCAAAAAAACCACTCATCTCAAAATGAATTTAAAATGTTTAGCAAAGGAACATAAAAATATCTAACATCTTCAGACTGATCACTGAGACTTTATTTCTGCTTTCTTGGATAACACAAAAAGCAAGTTTTGATGTGGATTTAGGGAAAGGGCAGTATTTTTCTCAAGGTATTCTTTTTTTTTCTTTTACTGTCTCCAGTAATGGGTATAAGCAATCTCAAGGTATTTTTTCTAACTGCAGCAAAGACAATACTTCTTTTTATTTAACAGCAATACCACCACCCCATTCGCTTTAAATTTCAACCACAAAAGCAGAATTTTAGAATATCATTCTCGTAGATGTCATAATTTCATTTTGCTCATAATTCTTTCAGGAGCAGTTGACATATATGCTTGTATTTAGTATATTTTAGTTCTAGAAGCAATCACACTGTATGTTAGGGGCAAATGCCCAGGAAGAAAGACAGAAATTAAATGAAACCACAAACATGTAATGCATGCTAATGCTAATGCTTAAGCATATTAGCATCAAAATCTTCAAGAAGTAATATTTTGCTGTTATGGTCAATGGCCACATAGCACACTAAGAGGTATAGCTATAAGTTATGCTTCAGAGGCACCTATGAAGAGCTTTGTATGACAAATCAGCTGTAATCCAAAGTGTTGCAGTCTGACGCATGGAGAGAAGAGTTCCTGGGCTTTATTTCTTAATGTACAGACTTAAAGTTAAATATCGAGATGAGGTTAAGCGTTTGAATTAATTCTGAGAAGGGTGAAAATATTGTTCAGTTGGTTTTTAGAATGAGTCAGGGACTTCCTTCCAAGAGGGTGTCCTAGAGAGCTGGCTGCTCTTGTTTCCAAATAGAGAGATTTATATCTCCATTAGAAATAACTCAAACAAGAGATGACATGACAGAAAGCAGTAGCCTGAGAGTTAAGAAAAAAAAAACAAAAAAACAAAAAAACCAAGGGCCTCAATTAGAGTCAAGTTATTCAGGGGTTTTACATCTGGCAAGAAGTAGCCTATCTTTGTTTATACCAACGGAAGCCCCCAGGAGAATCCAGCACACAGAATGCACAGAAGAATTTGGTCATAACTTTCAAAGTAGTTTAGTTTTCAAAAAATCTACCTTCTGTAAAGGGAAAAACACCTTGAGAACTAATTAGTGGTATGAAGGGACAGGAGAAAAAGCCTGTGCTCTGGTTGAGAGATTATTTTGTTGATTTCAGGTAAAAACCTAGGGCCAGATGCTGAGGTAGATGTTCCCAGTGCTTATCTCCTCTGCCCCAGGGACACTGTGGTCTGTTACATTTGTATCCTCTCAACAGGGACAGGAACAAAGTCTCAAAACAATTTTCCTAAGACAGACACCTGAATCACAGAATCGGTGGAAATGTGCTAGGAGTTACAGTGGATTACTGGAACAGCAGTAGAAGAATGGAAAAATACTTTTTTTTCGCCTGGTTAATCAGATTTCTTGTGAACAAATCTCAGGCCTCTACCCTTTACACTGCAAAAGGTAAACAAGACAAATGGATACTAAACATTCACAAGAAGGCTAAGTTCATGATTGATGCCTTTTACTGTTTAAGATCAGCTATAAATATGCTGTCCAGTGGTTTTTAATGGTGTGATCGTCTGACTCAGCAGACCAGTGTCAGGAAAGAAATTTACATAAATGGAAAGTGAACTCTTTCTGCAAGAAATAGGACTGTTAGAAATTGCTTAGGTAAGGAGACGCTCACTTACACAAACATGGATATACATATTAAACCTGCTCACCAGTAACTGCTTGAGCTTAAGTTATTGCCCATAAAAAAAGCTAAGATGTTTGCTTTTAATTTCCAAAAAGTCATCTCAGTTTCAATTTTACTTGGAATAAATTCTGCAAATAGAGCTGTCATTAGGAATAAGAAGAATAATTTCAAGCTGGTATCCACAAACATGACCAAGAACTCATCCTCAAACCTACCACATATTTAGACAGCTTGGCTAAGCATGATAGCACTATACAAGACAGCCCCAGTCCAATGGGCCCTGCTCCCTAACAATGTGAATGGATCATATGGAAGAGCCTTCATTTCAGTGCAGCATAACACAGTCTCTGGAATCAGATGGCTTAGATTCAAATCTTAAAGTAATTTCTGGCTATCTGACTATAGGAATGGCAGTAAAGGCTCTAATCTGTAATTTCCACTTTGATAAAATGGCCTGAAAACAATCCAATGTAAATGTGAAAAATAAAGTTAGAGAATCTATATAAAACACCTACCCTAGTGTCCAGCATATACTAAGCGCAATAAATGTTCATTGCTATTGTTGTTGTTGTTGTTACTATTATTTCTCTTTTGCTCCTGGTTATATATTTCTGAGCCAGTTTTATAGATTAAATGATTCGACTCAATTCTTTACCCTTCTCTGCATCTTCATCTTTGCCATAGCTTCATCGTGGGTGGAGTGTGTTTTCTACTGCTTAACCTTGGACTAGCCATATGAGTTGCTTTGACCAGTGGTCTATGTGTGGGGTGACAATGTGCCAGTTTGGAACCTGGGCATTGTGAGGATTCACCCATAGCAGCTGGCCCTCTGACACCTTGAGGAATGAGAGGGACATGGCCCAGCTAGCCAGCTGATCCAAGGAGCAGGAGAACAAAGGGGAGCACACTTAGGCTGGGCGTAGTGGCTCACACCTTTACTCCCAGCACTTTGGGTGGCTGAGGTGGGTGGATCAGGAGGTCAGGGGATCGAGACCAGTCTGGCCAATACGGTGAAACCCTATCTCTACTAAAAACACAAGAATTAGCTGGGCGTGGTGGTGCATGCCTGTAGTCCCAGCTGCTTGGGCAACTGAGGCAGGAGAATTGCTTGAACCCTGGAGGTGGAGGTTGCAGTGAGCTGAGATCATGCCACTGCACTCCAGCCTGGGTGACTGAGCAAGATTCCATCTCAAAAAAAAGTGGAGCACACTCAGGTCATCATAGTTACAGTGGGATCAAGAGACAATAGCCTGAATCAGAATCCTTCCTACAGCCCAGCTCCCTTGCAAAGAGCTATGAGAAAAATAAAGGCTTATTGATGTATATTACTGAAAAATTATGATTATTTTTTATGGGACAAAAGCTAACTAAACCAAGGAGTAAGCTAAAGAGGTGTCTATCCAGAGTGCATTTATTTCCCAATGGAAAAGGCATTATCTCCACGTCTAGTCTGAAACAAAAGTGGAAGGCTAAGTGTGAGAAGACAGGTGTTTCAACAGAACCAGAATTCTAGGTGCAGGGGTGTTCTATATAGTCTAACAGGGTCTTCTTGGCTTTGCTGTGGGAGAAGGCAGACATGATTCATATCAAGATTATTTTCAGACAGCTAACATTTATCAGCAGCTGGTGCCAGGCACTGTGCTAAGCACTTGACACATATTGTCTCTTTTAGTCTTAACAGCAGCACAAGGAGGCAGGTATTGATAATTTCACAAATGAGGAAACTGAGGCATGTCAAGGATGCAGCTTGCCTACATTCACAGAGGGAGAGAGCAGGCAAGGCAGAATTCAAACCTTGCACGATATGAGATAAAAAAGATGGTGATGAGAAGTGCAAACATGTATCCTTCCTCTATCATCACTTTATTGTTTTCATCACATTGTGTGTATTAGTTTATTTAGTATCAGAAGCCTATGAAGTAAGTATTACTTATTATCACCATTCTACAGGTGAGGAAATGGGAGACAGCTGGTCAAGTCCCTGGCCTGCATTTCCACTTAGGTAGCAAGGAGTGACCTGGACTTGAACATGGCCCCTCTCGCTAACTAGTACACTATATTAATAGCCATTAACACACTGCTCACCCTGAGGTGAAAGGACAGAAGCATGATCTTCTTTTGTTTTCTGGAAACCTTTAAGCTTCTCCAAGTGTTCAAAAGGAAATATGCATTCCAGGCACCATGGTTTTCTTCAAGTGTATAAAATGTGATAAATGGCCTTTAATTTATACTACAATCACTCTCAGGCTCCACTGAGCTTTCATTCTTGCAAGCGCAATTGTCTTATTTGCTGCCTTTATGTTTACTTGTTTTTAGTTCTGTTTTTCTGATTGTGTATTTTTAGGCTCAACTCTGTCAGTTTACAAATTCAGAGGAATCCTAATGGAGTAATAAAAAGTATGCAAAAAAGAATGCTAATCATGATGGGTTTTTAGAGCTAATTCTAGGAAGTAAAAATAACCGGTGAAGGTACAAAAACAGCAGCCAATTATTCCCCAGATCTGTTCATACACATATTTTCTGTATCTGGCAGGAAAACCTCAGTGGCCTCAAGTCGTCAGACACTTTCTCCATTCAGTCTCCAAGTACAACAGTCACATCTCCAAGGGCATTCTCAAAGGATGTACAAATGTCATTCCTACTCACCTTAAAAGCAGCACCTCCATGAATGATGGATTTGATAAAAATCCCCAAGTCTGTTCCAGTTTCTCTGGATTTGTTCCCTTTCAAGCTCACCCCGAGGCCAGCAGAACCTGAATCATTCAGGGGGATCTCAAAGGTAAGCTGCTCGGTGGTCTCCAGGGAGAGTGCACAGCAGTCAGGTTCTCCTTTCTGTTAGGGGAATACACATGAAAAGAGTGAAGAGAAGAAAGCAGATTAATATTTCACTCTCTCAGATGACCAGACACAGATGCAGTCAGCAGGACAGGATGACTGGACCTCTAGCAGCTCTAATCAGCTCCTGGTAGGCAAAGGCTGGTCTTCACTCTCTGCAAGGAGCCACAATCCCATCCATGGGAGCAAGGGAAGAGGTCTCAGGGAATAATAGTTGGTCGTGGTCAACAGAGAGGATCATTTGGCAAGTTAGAGTGATGCAATTTGAAACACCTTGTAAGCCTTTGGAAATTCAGCAGGATATTCACCATAATAAAAAAGGCTGGACATTAGACTTAGGGTATCCTGGGTCTCAGAAGAGATCTTCAAGATAACAGAATCTTAACATCTTCACCTTACAGATGAAGACACAGAGCTTAGTGTAGAAATGTCTTAAAATTTCAGGAAAATACTTGGCATATGTAATTTAAGACCTATCATTTACTACGGAAATACTACTACTGGTAAAGTTTGTTAATAAGACACAGAGCACTAAAGAAATGAAATGCTATTTTAAAGTTACAGAAAAATGATTTATAATGGATATCATCAAATGAAATTTCACTTTGTCAAAACTCATGCTTTCAGCCTGCATCTTTAGGTAGTATAACTCACTGCCATTAAAATTTTAAACCTAAATAAAAATGATTATGCACAACAAATATTAATGTCATATTTGACAAATGACACCTAGCTGCAAGCATACTACTCTCAAGAAACACAGAGTATGGTGGCAAAAGGCATATTTAGGGTTCAGGTCTCCAGGGAGAAGTATGTGGTTAATCTTATTTGGTCCCTAGTGTTTTCAAATATACAGCAGTGGGAACAGACAAATGCTGTTCACATGAGAATCTTTGTGGGTCTCTCCCTTCTGTATTCCTCTCAACCTTGTAGAATTCTGAAACTGCCACAGTGTTCAACTGGAAAATCTGAGAACGAGATACCCCTGGAAACGATCAACTCACTCTAGGTCGGTAGTTCCTTCCTCTCTATAATTATATCTAGAGACTCTTATCCTAAGGTCACACTGAAGGGACTCTTATGTAAAATTACATATTTAAAAAATTACTATGAATGTCTGAATGTCAGTCACATATAACTATAAAATCAGAAGTAGCAAAGAACCCATAATTAAAACAGGATTAAGAGGTCGGATCACAGCCAGATCCACTGACATGACATTTTCAACCCCGCCCCCCCCCACAAATAGAGAAAATACACATCTAACTTCATTCATTTAACTTTCATTAACTTTCATTTAACTTTCAAAAATACATTTAACTTTCTTAAATGAAAGAAATAGTTCTTTCATTTAATTTTCTTGTAAATGAAGTTATATGTGAAGATTTTGACAATAGGTTGGTCAAAGAAATGAAATTTATGGCTTAACAAATCCATTACAAGTTAGCTCTTTTCACTAACTTATCATATTATCTAAATAACAAATCCCATTATTTGATTCAAACTAGCTGTCTTTTTTTTTCCATTGGAATGCCAGCATTTAGTAGTAAATGTAAACTATTAGCCTTCATCTTTGTCTTTCAAAACGCCCAATTTAGAATCAATAACATTTCACAATCATTTATGTTTCCAGGCCTCTCTGGGATTTGCTTAATTTCAGTCTCATAAAATTCTATTGAATTAAAGTGCAAACTGAAGGAAAAACTGTCCTACTATAAGTTTGTGAATACCATTTCAACAGAAAAACTACAAAGATCCTCTGGCTTCTCTCTATCAGAGACAGAGCCAAGAACCCTAGTTTTGCTTTAGGAATACCTTCAAATCACTTCATTTTATGATAAAATCATTTCTCTTTTGGCAATTATATTTAATTCTCAGTAACACTGACAACGACTCTTTGCACTGACACCTATCATTTATTATTTAAATGGTAGAAACAAAATATAAGTCAGATCACATTACAGTTATCTTTTCTTCTGAAGATTTTTTTCAAGTCTCTAACATCTGAGATTGAAAAATACAACAGAAACAATACACTAGAGGCAAACAATGATTGACTACTTCCTTTCTGATTTCTTTATGCATATTAATACAGTTGTGCTTCACAATAAAGCTATAAGGTTTACTGTCATGGCCATTTCACAGATGAGGAAACTGCGGTGCCCAGCAGGAAAATGGCATGCTTACAGTCCAAAGACCTGGAATGTGGAAGCTTTGTGGGGCTCAGGCATAGCGTGGTTCCTGTGTCAGACTCTCTTTTTTAATCTTTTCCTCTGGTGAATAGTTCTGAGTGGTCTGCTACATTTTCATGTTGGACATTATTCAATATCCATTTTCAAAAAAAGCATAGAAGTTCAAAGTGGCACATTTTCTGTAAACTATGATGTAAAAGGTGTTTTATCATTTTTTCAAGAGTATACCTTAATTGACAAATCAAAATTTTATATATTTATAGAGTACAACATGGTGTTTTAAACAATGTATACATCGGGGAATAGCTAAATTGAGCTAATTAACATATGCATTACCTTACATTCTTGCCATTTGTGTGTATGTGTTGAGAACACTTAAAGTCTACTCTCCTAGGGATTTTCAAGTATAAACTATAATGTTATTATTATTATTTTTTTGAGACGGAGTCTCGTTCTGTTGCCCAGGCTGGAGTGCAATGGCACTATCTCAGCTCACCACAACCTCCACCTCCTGGGTTCAAGCAATTCTCTGCCTCAGCCTCCTGAGTAGCTGAGATTACAGGTGCCCACCACCACACCCAGCTAATTTTTCTTTTTTTTTTGTATTTTTACTAGAGATGGGGTTTCACCATCTTGGCCAGGCTGGTCTTGAACTCCTGACCTCGTGATCAACCCGCCTCTACCTCCCAAAGTGCTCAGATTACAGGCATGAGCCACTGTGCCAGGCCCTACAATGTTATTAACTCTAGTCACCATGTAGTAGGATACACCTCTTGAACTTATTCCTCCTAACTGAGATTTTATGTCTTTTGACCAACATTTCCCCAATCTCCCCTTCCTCTGTGCCTGTAACCAGCATTCTATGCTGTGAGTTCAACTGTCAGACTCTTCACTGCCATGCTATACTATATCCTTGTGTCTCAACTTTTGTCCATCCCATGATTTAACCCACCCCTCAAGAAATTCCAGGACAGATTTCTACAATGACAGTAAGACACCATGGTACTTACATTCTTCACCCAAGTACAGTTATGTTTTATATCTTTTTTATGCTGTATCAAGCTTAAGCCATAATTAGTGCCCTCCAATAATAGCAAACTTCTCAAATGGAAAAGGAAGCCATTATGGTAGTTAACACAGCCATTTCCTCTGTTAGAAATAAATGTCCCTTTATCTAACATTACAAAAAATCAATATGCTGAACGCCTCCTTCCAATAATCCTGGTTCAACCAGTAACTCTGAAAATTAAACTCAGATCTTACCAGACAGCATTTTGTAGCAAAATGAAAATGGGTATAAAGTACTCCAAGTGCCCTAAATGCAAGATCTTAACGATTTGATGATCTCACAAGCAGTGGTACATCTAAACCTCGGATTCTACCTGGCTTCCATCTTCCAGACAACAGCTCTTTCCACTCACAGAGATAAAGTGTGCACGCATGCATGCGTGTGCATGCACGCACATGCACACACACACACAAAGTCTGGCTGGTGTAGTAAGAGAAATCTTGTTAATTTCATTTATGTTTTAAATCTTTTCATTACTTGTTATTCTTTGCCACTAGAAACCAAGTCTCTAGATACAACGTCCTTGAGATTCCCAGAGCCATGCCCAGAATGGACGCTCTAATGCTTCCCAAAATAGGTGTAGGCCTAATGACCAGCACCTGCCCAGGGCTGTTCATACCGAACCCTCAACTTAGGCTTTTTCAACCTCAGCACAGCTGATATTTGAAGCTGATATTTTTTTGTTGTGGGTGTCTGTCCAATGCATTGTAAGATATTTGACCACGTCCTTGGCTACTACACACCAGATACTAACAGTACCTCTTTGCCAAGCTGTGACAACCAAAAATGCCTTCAGACATTGCCAAATGTCACCTTGGGTCAAAATCACCTCCAATTGAGAACTACTGCCCTGAACCAACAATTGCCAAGTGCAGTCAAATTCAAAGCAACCAGTGCCCAGAAGGAGTTTTAGCAACTGTGGGCTGCATTGCTGCCTGTTCATATGTTCCCAAGTCCCAGGATAGGGAGGCAGTTTTTACTAAGAGGGATGCCAAATGTCTCCGAGTGGAAAGAACAAGAGATATTTAAGCACAATTAAGTTGAAAAAGTGTTAGATCCACAGGTTCATGACTGAACACTTAGTTGGTCAGAATGAACTACTGGAGAATCACATAATTAGTTATATTTTTAGTCATATGGCAGCTAATTTTCCAGAGGATGTATGATTTCTGTGGGATGAGCAGAGTAGGACAGGTGGTAGAAAACAGAAATTTATTGGTACATATACAAAAGGTTTCGTTTTACTTATATAGGAATCCAGAATGGGGCAGGGCATGGTGGCTCATGCCTGTAATCCCAGCACTTTCAGAAGCTGAGGCAAGCAATTACTTGAGGTCAACAGTTTGAGACCAGCCTGTACAACATGGTGAAACCCTAAAAATACAAAAATGAGCCAGTCATAGTGGCACTCGCCTGTTATCCCAGCTACTAAAAATACAAAAATTAGCCATTCATAGTGTCACTTGCCTGTAATCCCAGCTACTCAGGAGGTTGAGACAGGAGAATCACTTGAGCCCAAGAGGTGCAGGTTGCAATGAGCTGAGCTTGCGCCACTGCACTCCAGCCTGGGTGACAGAGTGAGACTCTGTCTCAAACAAAAATAAAAACAAAAAACAAAACAAGAAAAACAACGCCCCCCCAACACACACATACATAAAGAAACCAGGAGGAAAATGCAACCTATCAAGTGAGGCTTGATAGGCCAGCTATGATTATATGTATGCTTTTCTTGGTGATTTTTTATTAAGAATGATAAAATTATATAAAATAGTATAAAACAGTATTGGCATGATGAGTTTTAATCATGTGGGAATATAATAAAACATAAGCACAAGAGCTTACATGTACAGCATAGTTCAGTTATGCAACATGCATACTCTATACACATACTCAGACCTCTACATACCTATTATCTGCCTGCCCCTGACCCATCTCGATGCATAAAAAAATTTATTATCTACTAGCAATAATATATAAACTACTATTTTCTTTTTTATATTTTTCCTGTGTTTTTTCAAACATTTCTGTCATAAAATGATAAATGTTTTTTAAGAAATTATGATGGTCTCATTAAAATAGTATCATCATTCTTCACGGAACTGGAAAAAATAATCCTGAAATTCATACAGAACCAAAAAAGAGCCTTCACAGCCAAAGCAATACTAAGCAAAAAGAACAAATCTGGAGGCAAAACATTACCTGACTTCAAATTATGCTATAAGGCTATGGTTACCAAAACAGCATGGTACTGGTATAAAAATGGCACAGAGACCAATGGAACAAAACAGACAACCAAGATATAAAGCAAATACAGCCCACTGATCTTTGACAGAGCATACAAAACCATAAAGCAGAGAAAGGACACTTTTTGAATAAATGGTGTTGGGAAATCCAGTAAGCCACATGTAGAAGAATCAAACTGGATCCTCATCTTCACCTTATATAAATCAACTCCAGATGGATCAAAGACTGAAATCTAAGACCTGAAACCACAAAAGTTCTAGAAGATAACATCAGAAAAACTTTTCTAGACATTGGCTTAGGCAACGAATTCATGACTAAGAACCCCAAAGCAAATACAGTGAAAACAAAAATAAATGAGACCTAATTAAAAAACTTATTTGCAGCAAAAGAAATAATGAGCAAAGTAAACAGACAACCCACAGAGTTGGAGAAAATATTTGCAAACTATGCATGTGACAAAGGACTAATATCCAGAATCCTCAGGGAACTCAAATCAGAAAGAAAAATCAAACAATCCCATGAAAAAGTGGGTAAAGGACATGACTAGACAACTCTCAAAAGGAGATATACAAACAGCCAACAAACATGAAAAAATGCTCAACATCACTAATTATCAGGGGAATGCAAACTGAAACCACAATGAGATACCACCTTCCTTATTCCTGTAAGAATGGCCTTAATTAAAAAGTCAAAACATAATAGATGTTGCCATGGATGTGTTGAAAAAGGAACACTTTTACATTGCTGGTGGGAATGTAAATTACAACAATTATAGGAAAATGTATGCAGATTCCTCAAAGAAATAAAAATGGAACTACCATTCAATCCAGCAATCCCACTACTGGGTATCTACCCAGACGAAAAGAAGTCATAAGGTGAAGACTCATGATTATAGCAGCACAATTTGCAATCACAATAATATGGAATTAACCTAAATGCTCATCAACCGACTAGTGGATAAAGAAAATGTGTTATATATACACAATGGAATACTACTCAGCCATAAAACAGAAAAAATAATGGCCTTTGTAGCAACATGGATGGAGCTGGAGACCATTATTCTAAGTGAAGTAACTCAGGAATGAAAAACAGTATATCATATGTTCTCACTTATAAGTGGGAGCTAAGTTGCCTCAGCTTCAGACCTTGTTACTGGTCTACTTGGGGATTCAACTTCTTCCTGGTTTAGTCTTTGGAGGGTGTTAAGTGTCCAGGAATTTATCCATTTCTTCTAGATTTACTAGTTTATGTGCATAATGTGCAAACTACCATTAGAGATTACTACAAACACCCCTATGCACATACAGGAATGCTTGTGATTTCTGCACATTGATTTTGGATCCTGAGACTTTGCTTAAGTTGAGATTACAGATGCCCACCACCACACCCAGCTAAATTTTGTATCTTTAGTAGAGACAGAGTTTCATGGTGTTGGCCAGGCTGGTCTCAAATACCAGGCCTAAGGTGATCCACCTGCCTCGGCCTCCCAAAGTTCTGGGATTACAAGTTTGAGGCACCGAGTTCGGCCCATTCTGGTATTTTCTATGCTATTTTATTCCGTTTAAAAATAACTGGTCACAACTCACTAAATTGATTTCATAATTCAATAATGGATCACAGTTTTCATTTTGGAAAATACTTATCATGTATATATAGGCATTATTTTATGAAATAAATACAAAAAGCAAAGCGAACCAAATAGTAAGTAAAGTGATAATTTCCTTTTGTTTCCTTTTATAAACCATTTAAATATTTTATCTTATTCAGCTCTAGCTCTAATTTTTCTTATTTCTCTTTTTTATTTTTATTTTTTTTGACATGGTGTCTCATTGTGTTGCCCAGGCTGGAGTACAGTGGTGCAATCTTGGCTCAATGCAACCTCTGCCTCCTGAGTTCAAGCAATTCTTCTGCCTCAGCCTCCCAAGTAGCTAGAACTACAGATGCGTGCCACCACTGCAGCTAATTTTTGTATTTTTAGTAGAGATATGGTTTCACCACATTGGCCAGGCTGGTCTCAATCTCCTGACCTCATGATCCACCCACCATGTGCTCCCAAGTGCTGAGATTATAGGCGTGAGCCACTGCGCCCGGCCTACCCTTTCTTCTCTTTTACACAAACTTTCTTCAAGTTCTTATAGCTGTTGTTCTGATATAATCTTAATTTCATATATATGTATGTATTTGTGTATGTGTATAGAGATATAGTCCTCTTTCCTCTCCCACAGTTATTTCCCTTCCTACTTCCCCTTTGTTTTGTTTTGTGCTTTGTAATGCTATATATATTCCATGAATAGCCTGTCACAGTTGGAATTCAGAGATGAGACTGATCCATTCTGGTCTGAGTGACAAGAGTCATTCTTTGAACACCACAGTTACTCAATACATTTTTATCAAGCACCTACTATGCACTAAACACTGTAATGTGAAATGGACGGTCTTCATAGAACATAATCAGCAAAAAGTTTGTGGAAGAATATGGGGGGACCTTTCTGTTTTGTTCACAGTTTTATCTGAGAGGAAGGAATAGGGTTTAAGAATTGGATCCTGATACCAAAACCCGGCAAACACTCAACAAAAAAAGAAAACGTCAGGCCAATATCCATGATGAACAT
>CAUYQU010039547.1:0-30580 GCA_963574635.1 Cheracebus regulus | reverse complement strand
TTCTCCGGGAATCTCCCAGTCTGTGGGCATCAAAAATTCGTCTGCAATTGCGGCATCCACTCACTCTCTGCGCTTTCACTGGGAGCTACAATCCTGAGCTGCTGCTACGCGGCCATCTTGGATCTCTCTCCTTTTTTTTTTCTTTTAAGCCTCCAACAGTAATAATTGATGTGCATGTTAGCCAGAACCACATGGCAAACCATTTGTCTCCATTAGTTAGGACCTGTGCTTCCTAGTTTGTAATAAGTTCTATTGCTTCATATTTTATAATATCTTACTCTGTTTATTTACATTTGCTACTTGGCCATTTGTGTTTGTAACTTCCAAAGTTGAAGTTCCATTTTTTGAAAATGCTTATGTTCTTAGCCAGGCGTGGTAGCGCATGCCTATAGTCTCAGCTACTCGGGAGGCTGAGGCAGGAGAATCGCTGAACCTGGGAGGCGGAGGTTGCTGTGAGCTGAGATCGTGCCACTGCACTCCAGCCTGGGCAACAGAGCGAGACTCCGCCTTAAAAAAAAATGCTTATGTTCTAAAAAAGAAAGTAAGACAATTGCTATTTTTCCTTTAGCTGCAGTACAGCCTATTAAATGTCATGTTAAGACAGACGATAGTTTGGATAGAAATGATTGTATAAATTATCTTTTACTTACTGGAAATAAGAATTTATTTTCCCAATTTTAGAATTAGTTCTTTTTCAGTGTTTGTCTTTCAGTCAAGAGTCTGTGTAGTCTGTAGCTTTGTGCTTTATAACCCAGTCAGCCTGGCTTTTTCGTCTTGTCTACTACAGACAGCTTTTCTTATGCAGGTTTCTGGCTCCATTTATAGTTAAATTGCTTTTGATGGTGCTCAGGTGCTGTTCGAGCTCATCTGGGTCTTTTAGCACATCCCAATAAACAGAATAATTGTAAAATAGGCCAAACTAGTTGGACTTAAATGTTATATTTTTACCATGGAAATTAATTGGTATTGTGGTGTATGTCCCAGCACAAACAGCACCGTGGAGCACTATGCAACTGTGAAGATGCACATGGTCCTTCAGAATCTTGTAGTTCTAAGGAGAGGGATTCTTGGTCTGAGCACTACAGATACACCATGGGTTACACTTCAGAAGACGGACCCTGATCCCTTGCCAGTTTGCATATTTATAATGGGACAGGGGAAGGATTACCTGCTAATTTGAAGATACTCAGTTTTGCTGACAGGGTTTAACCGTACTGCCCTGGGAAACTTGCTGTACTTGGCTTATTTTGGTCTGAGGCTGTTAAGCGCCTCCTGTTGAGGCAGCTAAAAAAGAAGCTTGTATTCTCAGGCAGTAGAGAAACTGCTTTGTCTCTCCTCAGTCTTCCTCATGCTTTAGGGGCTTACATTAGGGACTTTCTCCAAGGGCCATAATGAATAAGTCCCTCCAACATTTCTTTTTGCTGGTCTGAATTTATCAAAATGTATTTTAAAGGCCCCAAATGCCTACCTTACTTGTGGTCATAACTCTTGATTATCTTAAATCCTCTA
The DNA here is from genome assembly GCA_963574635.1 of Cheracebus regulus. Taxonomy (NCBI): domain Eukaryota; kingdom Metazoa; phylum Chordata; class Mammalia; order Primates; family Pitheciidae; genus Cheracebus; species Cheracebus regulus. Next base: position 29,071 of record CAUYQU010039547.1, on the reverse strand, counting down.
CAGTCCATGTCCTTGGGTTCTCCTCTGAGGATTTGAGAGTAGATAGATAGCAGTTGGTAATCATAAATGGCTGTTGTCTCTAAAGAGAAACTCTCTCCAGGGACCGCCTCTTCCTTGTCATCTACTTACTCTTCCCTGTCCTAGATTGTAGACTGATTTGTGATCTTTATCATTCCATCTAGCTGTCTTTTCCTTGCAACCTTCTTGTATGGTTTTGGCTCCCACATTCATCTGGCAGCTTCCTTTAGTTCTTTCAGATTTTAGGGCTTAATAGACTATTAATTTTCTCCTGGTCATGTGCTTTTTAAAAAATCATAATTACATGGTTTTGTTTTAGGAGCTTCATCCGAGTCCAATCCCTAGGTCATCTTGTCTTTGTCCTCTCTTTCTTTCCAACTCATCCAGAGACCTCTAGGACACTTTCTGTGGGGTTCTTTGTCTCCAGTTTCTCTCTTGAGACAGAGCGTTGTAGGCTAATAGGACTGACTTGTGCCAGCACAGACCTGCAGGGTGAGGCTGATCTAGCTGCTTCAAAGGCAGATTAGCAGATTGATCATCTTGAATTTCCCTTTCATCGTAGGTCTACCATTGAGCGCCTCAGCCATTCATAAACAAAAGTTCTGCAACTGCTGGTCACCGACCATCCCCAACTCAGCCAGGTGACCTGACTCTAATCGCAAAAATAGTAGAGAACTTGGATGCTGAAATTAACCCTGAGACTTGAGTCTAGGCAAATGCAGTTTTCCTTTTTTTTTTTTTAACAGACTATAATAATATTTTGTAAACAGTTTTTTTTTTCCTGTTCTGTGTCTCTCCTTACTTTGTTTTCCACTTAATACCAACAGATGGAATGAATCTTGGGAGAAGTAAACCATTTTTAAAAAACCCAAAATGTTTGACTTTTAATTGATCTTCTTCACATCCACTGTTACACCTTGATATACCATCCATACCCTTACAATCCATGCTCCACATTGCAAATGAAGTAGCGTTTTAAAATGCTATCTGATAATGCCACTCCTCTGCTTAAATAATTTCTCCAGGGACGTTAGGATGCCAAGGCCAGACTACTTAATGTGGTACACAAATTATGTGTGTATTGTCTTAGTTCTGGTTATCCTCCTCCTTGCCCTCTGTATTCCATCTACATTGGTGGTCTTGCAGTTCCTCAAGTATGTCATGCTCTTGTCAGTTCAGGGTCTGGCTCCCTGCCTTTCTGTCTGCAAGCTCGTGTTCATCCTTGCTATATACTTCAGTCTCAGTCCAGGAGTCACTTATTCAGGGAAATCTTTTCCTGGGCCTTCCATTAGGTGAGGTCTTATTGTTATACCTTTATACTGTACTGTGTATTTCTTTTCAGTACATACCACAACTGTCATTTGTCTGTCTATTTTCTATATAATAAGGCTCCATATAGGCACAGGGAACCTGTCTGTTTACATCCATTTCCCAGTGCTTGGCACAGGGTAGCCAGTCAATAATTTTCTGACTTACTGGAAAAAAAAAAAAAACAAAGGATAATAGCTGTCGTTGTATGGATGAGAAATTATGTTGGTGAAGTATCTAGTTCAGTACTTGGTATATAACAGACACATAAGAAGTACCTACTATTATTTTTAATCGGTAATGTTTTATGAGGTTACAGAAGTAATTGGTACTATTGGTAGTAATCAGGAGGTTAATGTTTTATAAGGTTACAGAAGGCTACGTACAATGTTGCTTTATTTCAGAGACAGCTTATTGTGGTGGAAAGGATAGGGCCTTGGAATCAGAAATACCTGTCATTTACTAGCTATAATTTTGGGCTCTAAGCTCTTTGAAACTCATTTAATCCATCTGCAGTGACCATGTCATAGTTGATAGTGAAAATCATTTAAGTTATGGGCTGATGACCTAACATAAAATTTTAAATTAATCATTAATATTTGTTTATTAATCTGACATTTACATCAGTTCATAATTTAACTCTAAGCTCTTATTTTCTCTGACCAGAATCTAGCATTATTTTCCAGTTCTGTGATCTGTAACTGAATTAGTTTGATTTCTGTGGCTTTTTGAAGTGAAATATTAGCATTTCCATTATCAAACACAGTATTTATTAGTCTGGCATTCCATAAGTAGCACTATTTTCAAAGAGACCATTTTGCTCATGTAATCAATTAGAATATTTATATTGTAGTCTTCAAATGTCAAGTTCTAAGACAAAAAACTTATTGAACTACATATTTTGTTCTCTTTAGTAGCTGAAGGAAAACAGTTTGTGTTTATGAATAAATGACATGCTCAAAGTATGAGAAATTGGTAATTGATTCATAGGCATATACAGACAGTGCAGACAGGGCCACTGAAGAAGTTACTCAGTTGTAGGTAATAATTACCATTTCATAAAATCAAATTCCACACTATGTGAAATGATTAAAGCAATATAAAATTTGCCCTTTGATCCTGGTGTTTAATTCAAATTCACTTCTGCACTATTTTCAATCTGAGTTTACAGAATTATAAATCCTTGAATTAGTCCCTTTAAGGTTTTTATTCTGTTAAACAATATTCAAAATGTGTGCAGTACATTAGCAGTGGCAACATTTAGACTTCTTAATTAGTTTTGATTATATTTAGGTAATCTGTTTTTTAAAGAGAACTTTTCTGGGAATCAATATTTATGAATTGTTCACTTTTTAATAAATATCACACAGATACAAACAACTTAATGTTCTTATCAATTTTTTTTCTTTAGAAGCAGCATTAAGAGGTCTTCTGGGAGCCTTAACAAGTACCCCGTATTCTCCCACCCAGCATCTAGAGCGAGAGCAGGCTCTTGCTAAACAGTTTGCAGAAATTCTTCATTTCACACTCCGGTTTGATGAACTCAAGGTAGAATTATCTATTGGCCCTGATTGTTACGAAAAGCATGAATCTTTTAGTGAGTACTAGGAGGAAGAGCCGGGAAACCTTGTTAAAATATATTTAAATAATGACTACTAGACCTTAATAAAAATGGGAAACTGGATTTAGAAATTGTGACTGGTCTTTTGATATATGGCAAAGACCAAATTACTAAGTATTCAGTTTTTTTTTTTTTTTTTGGAGATGGAGTCTTGCTCTGTCACCCAGGCTGGAGTGCAGTGGCATGGGCTCAGGTTACTGCAGCCTCTGCCTCCTGGGTTCAAGCGATTCTCCCGCCTCAACCTCCCGAGTAGCTGGGATTACAGGCATGCGCCACCACGCCCAACTAACTATTTTTAGTAGAGATGGGGTTTCGCCATGTTGGCCAGACTGATCTCGAACTCTTGACCTCAGGCGATCCACCCACGTTAGCAGTCTTCATTTAACTTTATTTAAAAATTATCTCTGAAACAAAATGTTGATCTTCTTTTCTAATATTTTTTTCTTTTCTGCTCACTTGCCCCCCATTTTTCAACATTCTTTTATATGAAAATGTTGCTAAAATTTCTTCTTTTCCCCTTCCTCCTTTCTCTCTTTCTTCCTTTCTTTGTTTCTTTTTATCTCTGTCATTGTTAATAGTGTTTGGAACTATAAATACTTTGTTGTTAAAAAGAGTGAACGTAAAGGAATCGGCACTAGGTCTCATACCAAGAGACCTAAGTTCCAGTTTACACTCTGCCACAGTAACCCCAGTCATGGGATATTGGGCAGGTCCTTTGATTCTTCAGGGTCCCTGTTACCTGATCTAGAAAATGGAAGAGCTGGATTCAAACTTCAGCATTTTATGATTGTACCACAGTCAGATTTATTGTAGTCTGAGGATTGCTCTGTTGACCATATCTCCATACTTTTATTGTAATAACTAAAAACAAGTGCCTAAATAGTCCTTTTTGTTTTTGTTTATTTTATAAACAAGCTTTTGGTACATTACCTGAAATTACTGAAAAGGGAAGATATACTGCCTGTGACTGAAAAACAGTCTTTCGTTTTATATGTTCAGTAAGGACTGAATACAGTTATAAGCCATCTTGGATTATCAGTTCTAGTTCTTAAAATGATAGTATAAATTAGGGAATGTTTTTTACTAGTTAAAACTAAAGATTTTTCACTTAATTTTTTACATTAGCATTTAGTACATAACACATTTTTCTTCACAAATATCTTCTTCAGATGACAAATCCTGCCATACAGAATGATTTCAGCTATTATAGAAGAACATTGAGTCGTATGAGGATTAACAATGTACCGGTAAGTTGATGCTTTCAATTAGGGGGATGATAAGAATAACTTAACGCTCAGTCTGTTCATTTTATTCTTATATTTGTTCATTCAGATAGTGTTAAAGTTAGTAATAAAGTTAATAATTATGGGCAGCCACAGCTGTAGGAGGAAAGAGCAAACTGTAACAAACCATATGGTGTTTACCTGTTTTTCTTCACAGTCTCTTAAATTCCCACAACTACTTCAGCAAAATTGCTTTTCTGTATAACATTGATCCTTATAAAATTTCTTGATGTACTCTCTTTAACTGTACAGAAATTTTGTGAATTCATGGTTATGAGTTTTTTGTCTCCATATTCTTAGAATGGAAGAGTCTTGTAGAGAAATTGATGTGGGTTAATTTCTTGGAGAGAAGTCTTGAACGCAAGTCAGTTTTCCTCCAAGAAATTAATGGTTAATGCTGACAAGAGGGGATAGTGAGGTCATGGCCTATTAGCACATCTGTGCCTGATGTGGCTGTGTGAGAAGACGGCTTGTGCCTGCTCCTTGGCTAGTATAGCATCTCTTCTGGCTTCTTTAGGTCTGTTCACTTCTTACCATCCTCCTCTCAAGCTGTTTATGACTTTTCTACCTCCAAGGAACTAAATACCTTAAGTAAAACCAGCGCAGAAGAAAATACTGAATTGTTCTCTATGTCTTCTGAGAACCTTCATGGTGATAATTGGTCTGAAATTTTTCAGACATCAACCCTTGTTTCAAGTAGATACTTTAATAGAGAAATACTGTAACTAGGTAAGGAGTGATAAGTGCTGTAAGAGATTTAAAAATACATATATCAAAGACAATCATTTATTTTCTTTTTCCTTGAAAAAATATTTTAGGAAGTGCTTGCACCAAGGCACTAAGTTGGAGGAAAAGATTCCTCTTTATGAAACATCTGTTATTTGCATCAATTTGATTTTACATACACCAGTTCCTGGTGTTAGACTGACCTTAACATCTGTCTTTTCCATACCCACCATGTAAAATAAGATAAAAGCAAAACAGCCACTCCTATACTGCAGCCATCCTTGCCATCACTTAAGGCCAAAGACATTGGTCATCTTAGTTCTCCCTTTTATCTTCAATAATTACAGGTAAAAGCCACTTGTTTTCAACTGAAATATCTCTGAAATGTTTTCTCCATCCTCCTTTTCATCTCCTCCTCCTGCTATTCCAATAGAGAGCCTAATTCTCACTCTTTCTGGCAGTCATTCTACACAGCCTAACTCATTTTCTGACCTACAGTCTTTTTCCATTTTGGTACAGTCCACCCACTATCATCAGTTAATTTTCTTCAGGAAATCAACTTAGTTATCATTCCTTTCATCAAACACTCTAAATGGCTCCCCATTCTACATAGAAGAAAAATATGAACTTAAGCTAGCATTCAAAGCACTCTACAGTCTGACCCCAACCTGTATCTTGCATTGATTACTGCCCCTTATGCTCAGTTACTGAATATGCTGAATTACTCTCTAGGGAATCATTTGAAAACATGCTCTTTCCCCTGCCAGATTGGAGTACCTTGTTTACCTGCCCAGTATGCCCTGCAAAAGCCTAACTCTTCTGTGAGTCCTCCTTAGTTTCTTCCAGTCCAACTTAATGTTCCTCCGACTCCCTTTTTCTGTCATCGCCTGTTAGAATCTTACCGTGGATGTTGTATGAGTACTAACTGTTCATAATGGAGGACAGGGTGCATGTTTATAATCATTTTTCTGCCCTCCATAACATTTAGAATCTCTTGTATATAGGATACAGTTCATCAAGGTTTTATTTATTCCTTAATATCATTTAAAATATTTTTGAAGAAGTTAATCTTTTTTTTAAAAAGTGCTTCAGATCATTTGTAGTCTTTTTTTTTTTTTAAAGGAATATTTCAGTATTATGTATACATGAGAGTCGAAAATGTAATTGAGGCAGGCACCCTGTCTGGGTCCTTTTATAATTGTTATTATATGTAATAATTTGTGAACTAACATCAGATACTTTTACCTTCCCTACAGGCAGAAGGAGAAAACGAAGTAAATAATGAATTGGCAAATCGAATGTCTTTGTTTTATGCTGAGGCAACTCCAATGCTGAAAACTTTGAGTGATGCCACAACAAAATTTGTATCAGAGGTAAGCATTGCCTAGGCAGGTCTTCTTTGTGTTATTACCCATTACCCTGTTGCAGACGTGATCTCAGCAAGCCCAAGACATTAAATACCATCTTGAAGCCAAAGACGTTAAATACCGTCTTGAAGCCAACAGACTCCCTCATGTATGTGTTGAGTCCTGACTTTTTTCCGAGGCCCATGTGTGCACACCTGTCCGCCTATTTGCAGTGTCTCTGGAAGGATGGTCGACTTCTCAGTGATAGCGGATAGCACAGCCAAACCAAACTCTGGGTTGCCTTTTGCACCCCTGCCCTTTCTTTAGTTTTTTTCTCTCTCAATAGTACCAGTGCAGGCAAAAACCTACAAGTTAGGTCATCCTAAATTCCTTTCTATACCTCACTCCCTACATGTATTCCATCAAACAGTTTTGTTGGCTTTCCCTCCAAAATATTAATATATCATGAATCCGAAAACTTAATATTTTCTTGCCACCAGCCACATCAGACTTCTCTTCTGGATTACTGCATTCATGTCCTGACCATTCTTATTTCTTCCACTCTTGCCCCAATATAGTCCTTTCTCCATAGAGCAGCCAAGTAATCTTAAAACATAAACCGTGTTCCCTCTCTCCTCCATGTAAAATGTTCCCAGTGACTTCCTAGTACTCTCAGGATAAAATCCAACTATTGCATAGCCTATAAAACTCTACACCTTTGACCCCCTGTCTGCATTGTTCGAGTTGTTCTTACACAGCTAGAATGCAAGTGCCTTTCAGAAGAGTACTGTCCTCGCCATCTTGCTCATAGCTGTATCTCCAGTGCTTGGAACAGTTGCTTAGAGTCTAGTGCGTTATTTAGGAAATTAGGAGTAGGAACCAGGTTTTAAAGTTGCTAAGTTTTCATATTATGCTAAGTTTTGAATTATGCTTAAGTAATAACTGTTTGTTACTTTTACTTTTTTTGTTCTTCATATACTTCTACAGAATAAAAATTTACCAATAGAAAATACCACAGATTGTTTAAGCACCATGGCTAGTGTATGCAGAGTCATGCTGGAAACACCGTAAGTATCAGCTGATCTTTTTCACTTTAACAGTGCTGTTGAGATGACTGATATTTCAAAACATGTTCATACATGAACATGTTTTATCTTGAAGGTGGAAAGTAAGTATATTCCAAATATTGAATATTAATGTATGAACAAACTTAAAATAATTTGGCCACTTAATGTAACTTCTGGTTAAGTATAAAATAGAATTGGTCTTCAGGTACCTCAGACCAGTCAGACTGATTTAAACTCTTAGTTCTCTTCTCAGACAGAAATGTAGTAGCTTTTTTGTGGCTGGGATGTAGGAGAAGAGCTTTAAAGCTCCTTGGTTATACCATAAACATTCTTTTTCCATATTTAGTAAATAATCTAATCCTTTTGCCAAAGGGCTGGAATTATTCTTCTGTTTATCTCTTTTTTCTCTCAATCATTAGTTGTCACTATTTTTTTCAACACAAAACTGAATTCTCTTCTTTTTCTCTCTCCTCTCTAAAACATTTATGATGTATGATACAGTGTGTCCTGGCTGGATTTTTTCCTGTCAGCAGGCAGAAAGAATCTCTCCTGGGTTCTAGAATAATAAATACAGTCATGTGCTGCATAATGACGTTTTGGTCAATGAAAGACCACATAAGCAATGATTGAAAGCACTATACTGTACATCATCTCATTGGAAAACCTTAGGAAATAGGAAGGGAACTATCTTCATACTCTTCTTCCTCCCCCAACCCCCAGTTTCAGGGAGTGAGGTCCTGGGAAATGAAGGGACACCATCCATATGCTTGTATGTCTCTCCTGATTCTGTACTCTTTCTGCTATGATATACTGCCTTCTATATGTAGATAAAAGTTTGGTTTTCTTTTTCTCAAACGAGAGAAGAATATGATTGAGTTGTAGTAAAATTGAAATCCAGTAATACTAAAAATGTGTTTAGATCAAGTTAGCCCCTAAATAGCAAACCTGCTTGCTCTCTAAGCTAGTGATTTTTTTAATCAAAAGTAGTAACAGCCTTTACATAGCACCCATTCCCAACCTTTTACTTAGGGACTACTTTGATTTCTCTAAAATTGTTGCTATCAGTCAAGCAGCAGAGTAACACACTAATGTTGGTACAGATATTAGAGAAAACAGAATACATGGGTGATGACTGTTCTACTCACCACCTTCTCATCTCTCTGGGGATCTCATTGTGGAGTAAGGGGTATAACGTTAGTACCCCTTTTAGAGATCAAAGCGGCAAGTCAGCATCAGCTGAAAGTTGCATCAGCTCACTAAAGAGTTTTGTATCTCTTTCAGGGGTTGATGTGGAAAGGAAAACAGACATAAGATTTGAACGTATCAGTGTAGCTACCGTGAACTTACTGCATTAAACTAATTGATAGAAATTTGAATAAAATATTTTAGAAGAGGTTTTTTTGAGGGTTTTTTGGTTGGTTTTTTTAAAGAATTTTGTAATGCACTTCTTCCATGCGTGTCTTATCTACCCTTCAGGGAATACAGAAGCAGATTTACCAATGAAGAGACAGTGTCATTCTGCTTGAGGGTAATGGTGGGTGTTATAATTCTGTATGACCACGTACATCCAGTGGGAGCATTTGCTAAAACTTCCAAAATTGATGTAAGTTATTTATTGTTTTATATAAATAATTTCAAACAAGTTTCTCCATGGAAACCATAGGCTTTTATAAGAGCCAGCAAGCTGAACTGTCATAAAACTGATTTATAGTTTGTGAAGTGGTGGGCTTTCGTCTCCTCTGTCCTCTTGCTGTATTTTCTGTGGCCTGTGTTCAGGTGGAGTAGAATGATTGAAGGATGTGACTGCATTGTCTATTGAGTACCTTCTGGCAGGCTTCTACTACATATTTGGCAATATAAATAATTAGATATAAGGAATTTTGAGTCATGTCCCTTAATTCCTTTGGCCAAAGCCCATTTCAAATAAAAATGTTTATTTCAAACTGCATATAAAAGGTCAGTAGTGCTGCCGGGCATGCTGGCTAGTGCCTGTAGCCCCAGCACTTTGGCAGGCTGAAGTGGGAGGATCACTTGAGCCCAGGAGTACAAGACCAGCCTGGGCAGCATGGTGAGACCCCCATTTCTACAAAAAAAAAAAAAGAGAAAAAATTAGACAGGTGTGGTAGCACACACCAGTAGTTATAGCTGTGTTGAGAGGCTGAAGTGGAAGGATCCCTTGAGCCCAGGAGTTCGAGCCTGCAGTGAGCCATGATCACACCGCTGCATTCAGTCTGGGTGACGGAGAGAGACCCTATCTTAAAATTAAAAAGACGGCCAGTAGTGGTGCTCCAGTGGAAAAAGATGAAAACTTAATGTATTTTCCCTGCCCTACCTGGTCATAATAATTTATAAATATATTTGAGTTTCTGCTTTTGTTCTCTCTGTAAACGTTTGTATTAGAAGTAGTTTTCTAATTTATCTACTTTGTAGTTTCTTTCCCCATCCTCTCACGTCTAGTTCACTAATGTTTGGTCAGAATTGTCTTCCTGTTTCCCTTTCATATCTTAGCATTTCGGATCTCCATACTGATTGCTAGCCACACTTCCTCTGTAAAGAGAAATTAGTTAATATTTACTGTATGGTTGCCATGTCCCAGGAATTTACATTTGTTCTCTCTTGTGACTCTGAAAATACTCTTAGGATGTTAAGTGTCATCTCCCCTTTACTGTCAGGGCAACTAAAGTTTAGCAGATTCAGTAATAGAATTGCTAGTAGGCCGGGTGCAGTGGCTCACACCTGTAATCCCAGCATTTTGGGAAGCCGAGGCGGGTGGATCACCTGAGGTCAGGAATTCAAGACCAGCCTGTTTAATATGGTGAAACCTTATCTCTACTAAAAAAACTACAAAAATTAGCTGGGCTTGGTGGTGCACATCTGTAGTCCCAGCTACTTGAGAGGCTGAGGTGAGAATCGCTTGAACCCAGGAGACAGAGGTTGCAGTGAACCGAGATCATGCCACTGCACTCCAGCCTGGATGACAGAGTGAGACTCCTCCTCAAAGAAAAAAATTGCTGGAGAATGGTAGAACCCACATCTCTCTAGCTTCTGAAGCCTGTGCTTCTGCTATACTGTGCTTTTTCACAGTAACCAGGCTAATACATCTTAAATACCATCGTTGTCAGGTCATTACCTTTTAAAATAACCTGTAAGAGGCCCCTGCTGCCAGGCATAACAGTTCCCTATGACTCATCCTGGCTTTCAACTTCTCTGTAACTCCAGTTCCAGCCCTGAAAAATTCCTATCTGTCCTCTGTGTGAGACATTATGCCATGGGGTTTTTCTACCTGAAAGCTCCTCTTTTCCTTACTAGCATATTCATTCTGTCCTTTGTATTGCCACTCAGCACCTTTTGCAGGAAGTCTTCCCTCAGCAAAACCTTTGTTTTTCATTGCATGCGTGGTCCTTTTAGTTTGGCTGATTTTGTTCTGAAAAAGTTTGTTTCACTAAGTGAGAATAATAACACTTAGGTTGGTTTTTTTCTGTTCTAAGAATAATGAATTTGACACAGTATGTAATCTCTTGGGTTCCATAGTTGTGGTCTTGATTTATTTTACTATTTTGAAAAGGAATGTTACATTAAAAAAATGGCTGTTTGACCTTTTCTGTTTTCTTCCTTAGATGAAAGGTTGTATCAAAGTTCTTAAAGACCAACCTCCTAATAGTGTAGAAGGTCTTCTAAATGCTCTCAGGTGTGTATATGTATGTGTACATATGTATAGAAAAAATCTGTAAGGAAAATGTTTATGGTTATGTAAAGAAAATGCATTAAGTATGATTAGGACATAAAAATAAATGTTCAAGCTAGAAATAAGAAGATCTTATTTTGCTTACTGGTAATCTTGCTTCCAAATACTAGTTACTGTATTTAACAATGAGGAATGTGTGTGTATATATGACAATACCAGCTTCATTTTCTGGTTGAAGATTTTGGCTTTTACTTGTTGCTTCACTTGAAACAAGGATTGCTTGTTTTTTTTTTAAATAAAAGTAATATATGCTAATTATAAATGCAGTTCAGAAAACATAAAATGTAAGTAAAAAGAAATATTGTAATCTCACCATTTTGAGATAAACCACTATCAGCAGATAGCCTTCAAGTTTTTTCTTTACACATGTAGCTAATAATAGCTCTATATAGTAGTCATCTTTTTACAAAATGATACCATACAAAGTGTCTTGTAACTGGCTCTTTCCTCTTAATATAATTACATTTGTGTTCAGACTTGTGTTCTATTATTTTTATGTATTTCTTATAATAAAAATTAAACAGCCATTACTTAATGTCTTTTCTTAGCTTAGTTTTACTTACTTTAGTTGCTAAAACTTCTTTGAATGCTAGAACTTACTTCTTTGAATGCTTTTACTTACTTTAGTTGCTAAAACTTCTTTGAATGCTAGAACTTTATTATTTATTTATTTAGAGACAGTCTCACTCTGTCACCCAGGCTAAAGTGGCACGATCTTCACTTACTGTAACCTGCACCTCCCAGGTTGAAGTGATTCTCCTCTCTGCCTCCCAAGTAGCTGGGATTACAGGCGTATGCCTGTATTGTGTATTTTTAGTAAAGATGGCTTTTCACCATGTTGGCCAGGCTGGTCCCAAACTCCTGACCTCAAGTGATCCACCCACCTTGGCCTCCCAAAGTACTGGCATTACAGGTGTGAGCCACTGTGCCCAGCTACTAGAACATTTTTAAATGAAAATCTCAGTTCTTTATAACATTTGACTACAGAGATTTAATTGGTAGTATTCACATGACATAAAAGATGATGTCCCATTACTTGATTATTTTGGGTTTAAACACAAAAATTATATGAACACAAATATTTAATGACATTTACCTCATAAAATGTAGGCTGTATCATTTCAGCTAAGTGGAGCTGTCAAATGACTTTATTAAGATTATGAAAAAATTTTAAAAATAGTTTTTAAAAGATTATGAAAGGTGTTGTATAAGCAGTTACTGCCTGAGTAAAGGTGACCTATGATCAGTTAGCAAGATTAAGGAACATAATTAAAGATTCTTATAATGTCAAACTATTTTAACCATAAGCCTAATTTTTAGAATTCTGTATTCTTGGAGTTTTTATAATGCACACTTCAGTGGTTTTACCCATATTTAATGATACTGAGTCTTTCCTCCTTGGTTTCTTTCTGAATACTCCCTGTATCTTAGCCTGATTTTTCTCCCAAGCCTCTGTCCTTTGATTGGTCAGGCTGTTTGAAGCCAGCAAGCAGCAGGAAATCTTTTTTAAAAACTTAGAGGTAATTGAGGTCTAGGAGGTTTTAGAATTCTTTCTTCAGCTTAAAGGAAATATGCCTAACACAGAATCTGCTTTTTCCTTTAAGCGTAGTTTCATTTCCTTTTCCTTAGAATGAAAGCAGAAAAGGACAGTGATGGCGAGTGAAAGACAGGGTCCCACACAGTAATCTGCATTTGAAGGAGAGGGGAGGGAACAAAAGTGCCATAGAGGCAGAGTCACCTGTCAGTTTGGAACATTTTCTTTCCTAATATAATAGATAATGGAAACTAGTCTGACTTGGGACTCAGGCACTTTCCTTTTAATCAAACACCCTAGCTGATGTAGATAATACTGATACTTTGAAAAACAGTGCTTAAAGTAAAGCCATCTAGCCTTTAATATGTTTTACTGAGAACAAATGTTTAGAAAGCATTTTGTAATCCCAAAAGTACTACACAAGTGTTACACACCTCCACACAATAGAACTTACCTTTTGGAGAATTAATGACCAAAAGATTTTAAATGAGAGAATAATTGCATATATATTTATATGTTTGTTTTGAATGGTTTTCTGTAGTAATTATATAGAATTTTCTGTGCTACTAAGAGAAAGCATCAAGTCGTCATATGTCCATTTTACAGGTGGAAAAATGGAACCAAATACATTTAATCATAAGAAGGAAAGAAAGAAAGAGCTAGAGCTGGGAGTTCAGATTCAGTAGTAGATAATTGTCTCTTTATTAAATTTAAGAGTAAAGGTAAAAATTGGTTTTCTTTGGTAGAAAAGTCATGCACTTGGAAAAAATTTTTGTTTTTGTGCACAAAGGGAAATAATGCCATATAGCTTCATGTTTTGTCTTCACATATATTAGATAGAGGCCTTTTCTTGATAAATGAGTGTGGTGATGCAGTGTGCTCTGGATTGGCTTTGTCCAGAGAAGGAAGCTAAGATCCCATCCCACAGAAGGAGCAAGAACTTGTGTCCTGGGTAGAGAGGAAAACACTTACCATTTTTCGAATAGCCCAGTACATTGCTGAGTAGTGATACCTTTAACTACACTGCAGTAGAAACTTTACTGTGCACATTACTTGGCTCTTTCCACTAGCTAGTTATGTAAAGAAGTGGGGGAGAAACAAATGAAGAAATGGATTTTGAGAACCTCAGGCATCTGTAGGATTTTGTGTAATTGTGTATACTTTACATAAAGAGAACAAAAAGGTTCAATTCTTGCAATATATCACTTAGCATTTAATGTAAATATTCCTTTATGGATTTTTTTTCTTTCCAACCTGGCCGTCTACCTTGTCTTCCTTCCACGAATATTTATTGAGCACCAATTATGTGCCAGACATTCTGATATCTATTCAAAAACATGAGAACAGTTTGGGAGTGACTTCTCAATAACATTGTAGACAGCGTATCAGGTACTTTATAAGCATTCTTCAGTTTTTAAATTGATTTGAAATGAACCTAATAGGAATTGGGTTTAAATTTCTTAAACACAGAAAAATGATCTGTGTGTACCTGCGGAAAATGATGTAGTCCTAGGTGGGCATGGTGGCACACACCTGTCATCCCAGCTACTTCGGGGTCCAAGGCAGGAGGATTGCTTGAGCCCAGGAATTGAAGTCCAGCCTGGGTAATATAGCCAGACCTTGTCTCTAGAAAAAAGATCTAGTCTTTAAGATTATACATGGAATTCTTGTGAACCAAATTAATCAGTCTATTTGTGTTATCTCCAAAATACAGTCCACATTCACACATTGAACACCTGTTTTCACTGCTGCTGTAATCTGGTCCAAACCTTGACATCTGATCATCTCACACTTAGTGCTCAGTAACAGCCCCTTATTTAATGTCTCCCTGTCGCTCCTTCTGTTCCCCATAGCTCACCCTCACCAGCCAGAATGATAAAACTTAAGTGGCATCACACCCGTCTCCTGCTTAATATGCTCCACTGGTTTTCATTGCACTTAAAATACTCTCCAAACTGCTTACTATGTATGATCTCTGGGTGTTCATGTGAGATGGGCTTTCCCTGTCTTTGTATTTAGCCTCTTTTTGTTATACTTCTCTCCTTTGCTGCTAGGCTTTATCCCATCACTAATATTAGTGTATTGTTATCTTTCTCCATCTGCTAGTTGCAAACTTCTAGAAGAGTGCCTGAGACATAGTAGGCTTGCCTAGTGGATTTTTGCTATTTAAGGGAATACTGTTGTGAATCTTATAATAATCACTCTTAGTGATTCCTTTTTTGGATTCTTGCGTTGGATTTGCATGCATGTAGCAAAAGACATGCCTAGAAATAGGGCACTTGGAGAATTGAGACATTTTAGAGATATGATAGCTGTAGTAATTGAGGTGTCTTAAATACAGAATAGAGCAGGGGTTGGAGCACTTTTCTATAAAGGGCCAGAGAGTAAGTAGATATTAAAGGCTTTGTGGGCCACATGGTTTCCATCATAGCTCCTCACCTCTGCCACCATAGCAAGAGGGTAAGCATAGATGGTACATGAATGAATCAACATGGTGTGTTTCAATAACACTTTTAAATGTAAGCACTGAAATTTGAATTTCATATAATTTCCACAATAATACATGAAATGTTACTTTTTCTTTTTTTGTCTTCCTTTGCCCCCAGTCATCTAAATGTAAAAAAAAAAAAGCGCACAGCCCATACAGAAATTGGTGGATTGGATGGCCTATAGGCTGTAATTTGCCAGCCTCTGGCATAGACCAGCATTTTCTTCTGAGTGAGAAGTTACAGCTAATTGTTTACTTGAGAGCTTAACCAATCATTTCAGCACAGTTGCTGTAACTAAGTTAAATAGCTACTGGCTATTCAGTTAGAAAGGTGGTGAGGATGATAGGCTGTGCAGAACCTGAACAGGGTCAGAACTACAATGAGAAGCCATAATTCTGTGAGTTTTGCTGAGACCAGTTCCTCATCCTGTCACAATTAGAGAACGTGATGCTGATTCTTTTTTAAATTCCCTAAAATTGGACTTTTTTTCTTTTCCCTTTTTAGGTACACAACAAAACATTTGAACGATGAGACTACCTCCAAGCAAATTAAATCCATGCTGCAATAACAGTTCTGGAGTAAGCACCTGCTGTAGGCAGAAGACAGTATTCTGCAATGACTGAGAATGCACAGTTTTTTAGTGATTGCAATTACTATCTCATTTATTCTTGCTTTTATTTCTTTCCTCTGTTCCTCTTCCCTCTTTTTTAATCATGTTCTTGTTCTTAAGACTTCTTTTCTGTGCCAAAATCCGTAAAGTTACACTCTGAAGGGATACCATCCTTTCAAACAGGCCATCTAAGGCAGCTAATTATGCATTGCATTGGGGTCTCTACTGAGAAAAATTCTGTGACTTGAACTAAATATTTTTAAATGTGGATTTTTTTTGAAACTAATATTTAATATTGCTTCTCCTGCATGGCAAGACTGCCTATTCTGCTGTTTAAAACCCTCAATGACTTTATTTTCTACTGCCGCCTTTTTCATGTGCAACCAAAATGAAAATGTTTAAATTAACTGTGTTGTACAAATGGTACCCAACACAAACTTTTTTTAAATTAGTAATACTTTTGTTTAAAGTTTTAAGTTTGCATTTTGACTTTTTTTGTAAGGATGTATGTTGTGTGTTTAACCTTTATTAACTAACGTTAAAAACTGTGATGTGTGCGTAGAATATTACGTATGCATGTTCATGTCTAAAGAATGGCTGTTGATGATAAAATAAAAATCAGCTTTCATTTTTCTAAGTGTGGCTTGGTTTACTGATGTTTTGATTTTAGGCTTCTAAAGTTTTCCCCATGTATGTTTTTATGGAATGCATATATACATTACATGATTTTTTCTTCTTTTAGGGGAGAGCCGGGTCTTTTCAACAGAATTTTGATCATTGTCTATGTATATAATTTTAATTGCTTTAAAAATTTTGCTAAGTATATTAAGACCAGTAGTCTTTTCATTAACTGGACTTTTATTCTTGATTTCCTCTTGTATGGATGTAGTAATGGAAGGAAAACCACATCCTTGCTTGATTCTTAATTTCCAGTAGAGCAGGTAGCAGCATGAAGGCAGAATAGCCCTTTAATCCTGGGAAGAGAATGATTATAAGAGGGACTTCCAGGAGAAAACCGGAGGCCATGATCTCAGTAGTGGTAGAAAACTAACATGTTTTTTAGTCTAAGATCATAAAACCTAAGTCATGAAATCTAAATCTCATGGTTGGAAGAAACTGCTTAAAGGTTGTCCTGTTCAACCGTGCCAGTATTTTAAATATTTAGGAATATGTGAGGTATAAGACAGTTAAAGTGGTTCACCATGGAAGACAATCACAGAGGCTTCCATCAAACCCTTCTAGATTAATGGAGCCAGATTGTGGCACACACAGCTTCTCAAGATCACATTCCTGCTGATCTCTGGCCCTCTTGCTCACTGCTCCCCCACTTCACACCCTGTTCTCCAGACAGGCCCAACTACTTGCTGTTCACAAATCGTTCCATGCGATGTCACTTCCTTAACTGGTCTGGCTGGTCCCTGAATCTGATGTTCCCTTCCCCCCACCTTGTGACCATCTAACGAACACCAGTTTTCATCTTTGAAGGGTTAGCTTCTGTTACCTCTTTCTTGAAGTCTTCTGGATGACACTGGCCATATCCTTCTAGGCATTTTCTAAGAATAGTGTAATGGGTTGAATAGAGGCCCCCAGGAGATACATTGACTGGGAACCTGCACATGTGACCTTATTTGAGAAAAGAGTTTTTGCAGATGAAATCAAGGATCTGGTAATGAGATCAACCTGTAGTAGGGTGGCCCCTAAATCCAATGACAAGCTCTTATAAGAGAAAAGAAGGGGAAATAGACACACACAGCTGAAGGCCACGTGAAGTTGGAGGCAGAGATTAGAGCAATGCATCTGTGAGCCAAAGAACCCTAAGAATTGGAGGAAGTCAATAGAAGCTAGGAAAGAAGCATGTCGCAGATTCTCCCTCAGAGTCTCGAGAAGGAACCAACCCTACCAATACCTTGTTTTCAGACTTCTGACCTCTAGGATTGTGAGGGAATAAATGTGTTGTTTTAAGCCATGCAGTTTGTGGTATTTTGGTACAGCAGCCTTAAGAATCTGATACATGTATCTCGTAAAACATCTCTGATATTTAACTGCACTTGTGGCTGTGTTTTCTGATTCTGTGAGAGCCGTAGTATCTGGATGCTGGAGAGAGAGTCTGTGAACTTGAGAGAAGGGCCATGTCTGATTTTTTTCCTTCAGTGTCCCAAGGAAGGATCTTGCACAGTCCCCAGATTTGGAGAGGTGCCAAGTGAATGCTGCGGTGGACTGAATGAATACAAATCAAAATAATGACGCCGCTGGAATGGATGCAGTAATATTGCTGTGGCCTGTGCAGTTCACACAGTTCACACTCTGCATGTTGAAGAATAAGTGGACAAATCTCTTTAGCCCAGGGGCTAGCAAACCGATCTGTGGGCAGATTCACCCACCATCTGTTTTTGTACAGCTTGTAAGTTAAAAATGGTTTTTAAAAAGGTTGAATAAAATCAAAAGAATAATATTTTGTGGCATGAGAAAAGCATATGAAATTCAAATTTTAGTGTTCATAAATAAAATTTTATTGGAACCTAGCCTCATTTGTTGACACATTATTTTTCAAGACTTTTGCACAACAGCAGCAAAATTGTGACAAAGAACATATGGCCCTCAAAAGTGAAAATATATTTACTATCTGGCCCTTTCCAGGAAGAATTTTCCTCTCCCTCCACTAGTTCCAAGAGTAGGTTTATCTGAGAACCTAGTGTGATTGAAGCAGAGGGCTGCAGCCAAAAGATGACTCAGCCTTAGCTCTAGCACCTGCCATTCAGATAGCCAAAGAGAGCAAGCAGGCATCGTCTCTGCTAACGCTGTGTCTAGTTTCATGTCTGTCCTTCGAGTGAAGGATTTTGGGGGTAGGCATGGACTCAGCCAGTGTAGTAGTCTATTTTCGCACTGCTGATAAAGACATACGCAAGATGGCAACTTACAAAAGAGGTTTAAGTGACTTAGTTCCATGTGGCTGGGGAGGCCACACAATCATGGCAGAAGGTGAAAGCCACGTTTCAGTTGGTGGCAAACAAGAGAAGAGAGCTTTTGCAGGAAAACTCCCTTATTATAACCATGAGATCTCATGAGACTGTCATGAGAACAGCATGAGAAAGCCCTGCCCCCATGATTCAATTACCTCCCACTGGGTCCCTCCCACAACACGTGGAAATTCAAGATGAGATTTGGGTGGGGACACAGCCAAACCATATCAGCCAGGACTAATTGCTGCCTACTGGAGGGATTTATGAGTCTGCCGTGGTATAGGTAAATCCTCTGAACCCCAGTCTTGTCTCTAAAACACACCTGGTTAGTGTGTGTCTACTCATCCTACGCCCCAGCCTTTTTTCACAATTTAGAGAAATCCTTGCCTCATCTCTTCCACCAAATGTGTCCATAATTAACACCACTGCCCCATTTCCACAGCTCTCAGCATTGGTAAGTGGAACTTTTCTACTGGCTGGCTTCTCACTTTAAAGATTTGTACTAAGAAACATTCTGGACCATTTTAAGATTGCTGCAAGTATTTTAGACTTGTCATAAGGAGTAACGACATTTGTAGTCAAATCTAGGTCTTTTGAGTTGAAATGTCATTCTGGTTCCATTTGAGATTGCAGTTAACTGCAGTTTTGACATTCTTACTTTTCGAAGTATATTTCAAACTTCCTAGTAATATTTAATCATAGAAGATGCAATGGGAAGATCTGTGGGTCAAGGGTCAGGAGACCCAAGCCATATCTCTACTTTGGAACTCTATTTTCCTCATCAGTAAAATGAGAGAATTGAATCAGATGATCTCTAACACTGATTCCAGGTCTCACTGTCTGCAAAAGCAGTAGTAGTGTGAATACTTAAAAGACAGGCTTTAGTCAGTGGAGTGTTAGTTTATTCTAACTAATAGCAGGACGTGCTATGGAGTTAGCTTTCCTCAGCTATGGCACCTTCTGAAGCGGACATCACACTTCAGTTGTTGGGTTTTCAGAGCTGAAAGTTAACAACTACTCTGTATCTGTAAAGCACATGGTGAATCCCCTTTGTAGTATCTGTTTAACTTGCAAAGGTGTACAAAGCGAGCCTGTCCTGCCTCACTGATGCCCAACCCTGAGAGGACCTTGATACTTTTACATACACCGTTTTCTTCTTTTTCTGAGCGCCCCTCCCACCTGCCTGGGAAAGCAATGCTGGACTGTCCATATGCTTGAAAAAGGGGAGTCCTAGAGCTTGTTCAGCTCTGAGGATGCCTGTCTTCCTCTTACCAGCTTCCCAGGGCCTCCTTTGTAACACTCATCACAACTGGAATGAACAAGGGTGTTAACAATATCATCACGGGGTAATAGCTGACCGCCAGGCACTCTATGTATGATCACCTTTAATCTTCACTACAAGCCTGTGTGCGGGAGGTGATTAACATCCTCACTTAACGGGGTAATTTTACAAGAGATAGGAGCTCAGAGACAGGGCAACTTGCCCAGAGCTACACAGCTGTCAGCGGCAGAGCAATGCACTGAGCCAGGCTGTTCTGGAACTTGCCTCTACCATTCTCAAGGAAGCATCCTGATCCAAGGTGGGACCCTCGCATAACAGGTCCAGCCCCCCGTTCCGATCCAAGGTGGGACCCTCGCATAACAGGTCCAGCCCCCCGTTCCAGACAGGTGTGTCTAATGTCTGGGAAGCAATCCTGAAAGCAATAAAAGAATGTGTGAGCCAGTCCAGGCTGAGGCCCCTGGCCACCTGTGACCACTGGAGGGCTAGCTGCATCCTGGTCTGCACGGAAGCTCTGGGAAGCAGCCCCCTGGAGTCAGCACAGCTGGCCATGTTCTGAGGCCCCAGTGGATGCCGGAAACCACAGATAGTAGCACCCCCGTATCTTATGTTTTACTGATCTGATAACCCAGGCAGCTACTTCAAGTGATTCTCCTGCCTCAGCCTCCCAAATAGCTGGGACTACAGGTGCCCACCACCCTGCCTAATTTTTTGTATTTTCAGTAGAGACAGGGTTTCACCATGTTAGCCAGGCTGGTCTTGACCTCCTGACCTCATGCAACCTCCGCCTCCCAAGTTCAAGCGATTCTTCTGCCTCAGCCTCCTGAGTAGCTGGGACTAAGGCGCCCACCACCACCCCTGACTAAATTTTTGTATTTTCAGTAGAGACAGGGTTCCACCATGTTAGCCAGGCTAGTCTCGATCTCCTGACCTCATGATCCACCCTCCGAGCCACCGCGCCTATCCACATCAGTATTTTTTTTAAAGCTCCACAGTGGATTTCTGTTTGCACCTAGGGCTGAAGCCTCTGCTCAGGGTTTCAAACCATCTGCCCTGCTGTTTCCTCAGGGAAACCAGCTCTATGTATCCGCTGGTCTTTTTCTTAGGCTGAGTCCCAGGGAGGAATCTTCCAGTCTTCTGCCTGTAAGGTAAAATCCTGGCTGCCTGCCTTTTGGGAACCCAGTAGAAGCTGGGCTGAATGGAAGCAGTCTTACAAGTGTAAATGATCACTTCCGTCTTTCTTTTCATTTCATTTCTTTTTTTGAGACAAGGTTTCACTCCCATTGCCCGGGCTGGAGTGCAATGGCATGGTCTCAGCTCATTGCAACCTCTGCCTCCTGGTCGCAAGTGATTCTCCCACCTCAGCCTCTTGAGTAGCTGGGACTACAGGATCACACCACAGTACCCAGCTAATTTTTGTATTTTTAGTAGAGGTGGGAGTTTCATTATGTTGGCCAGGCTGGTCTCAAACTCCTGAGCAATCCTCCCACCTTGACCTCCCAAAGTGCTGGATTACAGGCATCAGCCACTGTGCCCGGCTTATTCCTTTATTTTTCAGTTTGATATCATTGTTCACAGTTGTGCCAGGTGATACCCAGCCTAGCGATTCTGTCTTCTGCTCAAGTGAGGGAGGGGCAGCCTCCAGCTATCGAGGAAGGGAGATCTGAAGATCTGATCTGCTTCTTAAAAATACTTTTTCGCCGGGGGGCGGTGGCTCATGCCTGTAATTCCAGCACTTTAGGAGGCCAAGGCGGGTGGATCACAAGGTCAAGAGGTTGAGACCATCTCTGCTATGTCAGTGCGGAAGGGAAATGTGGGGTCAGAGCCCCCACACAGAGTCGCTACTTGGGCACTGCCTAGTGGAGCTGTGAGAAGAGGGTCACCGTTCCCCAAACCCCAGAATGTTAGATCCACCAGCAGCTTGCACTGTGCACCTGGAAAAGCCGCAGACACTTAATACCTGCCCATCAAAGCAGCCAGGAGTGGGGCTGTACCCTGCAAAGCCATAGAAGCAGAGCTGCTCAAGACCATGGGAACCCAGCTCTTGCAACAGCTGACCTGGTGTGAGACCGGGAGTCAAAGAAGATCATTTGGAGCTTTAAAATTTGACTTCCCTGCTGAATTTCAGACTTGCATGGGCCCTGTAACCCCTTTGTTTTGGCCAATTTCTCCCATTTGGAATGGCCGTATTTACCTAATATTTGTAGCCCCATTGTATCTAGGAAGTAACTAGCTTGCATTTGATTTTACAGGATCATAGGTGGAAGGGACTTGCCTTGTCTCAGATGAGACTTTGGACTGTGGACATTTGGGTTAACGCTAAAATGAGTTAAGACTCTTGGGGGACTGTTGGGAAGGCATGATTGGTTTTGAAATCTGAGGACATGAGATTTGCAGGAGCCAGGGGCAGAATGGTATGGTTTGGTTCTGTGTCCCCACCCAAATCTCATCTTGAACTGTACTCCAACAATTTCCATGTATTGTCGGAGGGACCTGGCAGGAGATAATTTGAATCCTGAGGGCGGTTTCCCTCACACTCTTCTCATGGTAGTAAGTCTCACGAGATCTGCTGGGTTTATCAGGGGTTTCTCCTTTTGCATCTTCCCCGTTTTCTCTTGCCACCACCACGTAAGAAGTGCCTTTTACCTCCTGCCATGAGTCTGAGGTCTCCCCAGTCATGTGGAACTATAAGTCCAATTACACTTCTTTTTCTTCCCAGTCTCAGGTATGGCAATGTAAAAACAGACTAATACACGGACCCCACAGGATCTGGCTGAGGGCAGGCCAAAGTGATCATGTATCACCTGGCGGGTGGTGGGCAATGAGGAGTTTGGTCAGACATTGAGGGTGCCCAGATATTGAGGGTGGGGCTTCTGGCTAAACTGACTTAGCAGAATTCTTCATAAAACTTGGGTAATGCAGGACAGATACAGAAGTCCAAAAGTCAGAGCCTACTTGGGAAGATGATTAAGGGGAGCCTGACTACAGTTTGGTTAAGGAGAGATTATTTGTCAGAACTCATTTTAGTTTAATTATATCTGCAAAGACCCTATTTCCAAAAAAGTCCACATTCTGAGATCCCTGATAGACAGATTTTTGTGGGGGTGACACTATTCAACCCAGTGCAGTATCTTTATACATATTTTTCTAAAAAGAAAAAAAAAGAACACTGAGATAGTGTTTTTTAAAAAGATCCTATGTATTTCCTGATTTTCTCATTCCCTTCTCACCCAATTTAGGTAAAAAATGGACTCTGCTCATTGTCTCAGGGGAAGGAGAGAGAAGGGCAGAGAACTCGGAGGCTGGGGAGGCTGCGCCTAAAAGTCCATGAACCAGAGAAGGAGGGTATTTGGGGGTAGCTGCGGAATGCCTTCTCCTGAGTCTCACTGCAAGGCCTGGGGTATCTGCATGTGCCTTGTCGTTTCTTTGAGATGAATGAGGCAAGGAGAGAATGTTCCTGAATAATGTCATCAACTGCTGGGTGGAAGGGAGGAATGGAAATAAACACATAGCCTGTTACTGATTGATATTACTCAAGTTTGAATCATTCTTTACACTTCACAATTATTTTCACATCCAGAATCACACGCAAATGTCACGACAATTCTGCTACTGAAGTAGATGAGTAAAATATTATGAAGGTTATCTCAATTTTACAGAGGAACAGAGAGGTTGAGAGATGAAGGCCACGCACCAGTACTAGGGTGTGGATTCTTTTTTTTTTTTCTTTGCTCTAAATCAGTTCTACTCAATAGGAATATAATATAAGCCACAGATGTAATTAAAATTTTCTAGTAGCTACTTTTAAGTAAAAACAAATAAAATTAATATACTATATAACATTTTGTTTAACCCAACATATAAAAAACATTTCACCACATAATCAATATAAATGTCTTTTACATTATTTGTTCTCACACTAAACCTTTAAAATCTGGTATGTCTTTTAGTCTTACAGCACATCTGAATTTGGGATAGTTACATTGCTGGTGATTAATAGCCACATGGGCTAATTGCCATTGAATTGGACAACACGGATCTAAACCACGTGCTATTCTAATTGCATTATTCTGCTTACCCTTGAAGAACAAAGAGAAACAAAAGGTATTGAAATAAGTAGTATGAGAACAGAAAAGGCTTGTATCTTCACTGGTTGGGCCAGGCTGAAGTGACCGTGACCATCATTTGAATTTCATATGAAACACTTCTTGCCTTGTATAATAATTGTTGTGCTTTTGTGTGTTCCAGCAAAGAATGCCCCAATTTTCTTCTAGGTACTTCTAATTTGAAATTTTCTGTCCTGAACTCACCAGGAATTTTTGGAAGATCCAAGTATTCTATTATTTTGGTGCCTGCTCTCCCTTTCCCCAGCGGCCTCTTGCCCTTTGTGTATCAAGGATCCTGATATCTCCCTCTCTCTCTCTTGCTCATATGAGGGAGAGAAGGAGAGAGGGAGAGAGGAGAGGAGAGAGAGACTGAGAGAGGAGACAGAGAGAGAGGTTTCAATAACGTGATGAGGTTGACTATTACCCTGATTTTAGGATAGAGGGAGAGGGGAGAGGGAGAGGGGAGAGAGGAGAGAGAGAGAGACTCACTGTACCAGGCTGGAGTGGAGTGGAGTGATCACCGCTCACTGCAACCTTGACCTGCTGAGCTCAAGTGACCCTTGCACCTCAGCCTCTCGAGTAGCTGGGACCACAGGTGCGCCCAGCTAATTTTCAAATTAAAAAAAATTTAAAAGCCTCTTGAGTCGTGGGACCATGCATGGCTAATTTTTAAATTTTTTATAGAGATGAGTAATATGGTTAGGCTTTGTGTCATCACCCACATCTCAGCTTGAATTGTAATTCCCATAATCCCCACGTGACAAGGGAGAGACCAGGTGGAGGTCATTGAATCTTGGGGGCGGTTCCCCCATGCTGTTTGAGTTGTCACGAGGGCTGATGGTTTTATAGGGGCCCTTCCTCGCCTTCTCTCTGCGCCGCTCCTTCCTGCCGCCTTGTGAGGAAGGTGCCTGCTTCTCCTTCGCCTTCCACTACGATTGTAAGTTTCTTGAGGCCTCTCCAGCCATGCTGAACTGTGAGTCCATGAAACCTCCTTCCTTTATAAATTACCCAGTCTTGGGCAGTTCTTTGTAACAGTATGAAAATGGACTAATACAACAGGGTTTTATCATGTTGTCTAGACTGGTCTTGAATTCCTGAGCTCAAGCAATCTGCCTGCCTCGGCCTCCCAAAGTGTTGAGATGACAGGCGTGAAGTGTTGTGCCTGGTGCATCCTAGTATTTTTGTTGCTAAAAATTATGGGCCACGTGAGGACACCTGACCATTTCCCATCCAAAATCAGGAGTCTCTATTTACTGCAGTGGCTGTCAAGCGTTAGCTGCATCAGAATCACCGGGAAGGCTGGCCCCCCGAGTTTCTGAGCAGGTCCAGGGTGGGGCCCCAGAAGGCGCAGGTCTAACAAGCCCTCCCCACTCCCCAACCGCCACCACCCCCGCTCCCCGTGAGTGTGGCTCGTGTTGCTGCACTTTGAGAACCAGGACGGAGGTGGCTTGGGGTCAGCCTGAGAATGAGGGGACTCCGTTCTCTCCAAACCCTGCCCCAAGCTCCAAGTGCCTTAATTGACCCAGAGTCCCTCAGTGTGACCCCTTCTGCTTGAAGAAGTGCTTTTCCTGCTACTAGTTCCTTAGGCGCCGACTGAGCCAAAGTGACTGCATCTGCGAGGGCGGATCTGAGCTCCTCCCAGGCACTCCCGGACCAGGCCTGTTTGGATCGGGAGGCTTGGGGTACCTGAGTGCACAGGTCCCTGGAGGCCATCCCGGAACAGTTTTGTATACGAACGCAAGCTCCCGCTTTCTAAGTGCAAAGTGCCAGCCAGGGGCTTCCCAGGTCTTAGCTGATTACAACAACGCGATGACGTTGACTGTTATCATCCCCATTTTAACAATTAGGATTAGCTGATTTCAACAAGGCGCTGAGGTTGACTATTACCCTGATTTTAACAATTAGGAATGAGAAACACAGGTTCAATTACTTGCCCCTGACACCCCACTGGTAAGTGACAGCACCAGGGCTTGCACCCAGGGCAGTCTAGCTGTGACGTCTGGCGTCTTAACCTCTGTGCTATATACTTAAAAGCAAATGAACAAAAAGCCACCGCCGATAAAAACCAGCTTCAAAATCGCTGAGAAAACAGTGCCTCTCGATTGCTGCTCTCTGCTGCCGCCCTGCGGTTTTACATTGAGAAGCAGTTTCCGCCTGAGCCTTCTGTAGCTCGAGCTATCAGAGCAGGAAGAAATAGCCGCCGGCGGGCAGAGCACGGGTTGGGGTCACAGGCATCCGGCAGGGACAGCTCCAGGGTGGCTGTTCGCACTGTAGCCACTGCTAATGCGGCTGACGAGGGTGACCTGCAGTCCCGGGTTTCAGGATGGGTCCTGCCTCGATGACTGCCAGTTCTCACGCCATTCCTGCGCCTTGCATTTCTTCTCCAGGTTCTCTCCCACTTTAAGATCTGGGGTGAGGCCGGGTGCGGTGGCTCCCACCTGTCATCCAGCACTTTGGAAGGCCGAGGTGGGCGGATCACTTGAGGTTAGGAGTTTGAGACCAGCCTGGTCAACATGGTGAAACCCCATCTCTACTAAAAAATACAAAAATTAGTCGGGCATGGTGGCAGGTGCCTGTAATCCCAGCTACTTGGAAGGCCGAGGCAGGAGAATCGCTTCAACCGCGGGGGCGGGGGCTGCAGTGAGTCGAGATTGCATCACTGCACTTCAGCTTGGACAAGAGACCAAGACTCATGCTCAAAAATAAAAATTAAAAAAGCTGGGTGCTGTAGCACATGCCTGTAATCCCAGCACTTTGGGAGGCCGAGGAGGGTGGATCATGAGGTCAGGAGTTCGAAACCAGCCTGGCCGACACGGGTGAAATCTCATCTCTACTAAAAATACAAAAATTAGCCGGGCGTGCTGGCACACACCTGTAATCCCTGCTAGTCGGGAGACTGAGGCAAGAGAATCGCTTGAACCTGGGAGGTGGAAGTTGCAGTGAGCCAAGATGGCGCTACTGCACTCCAGCCTGGGTGACAGAGCGAGACTCTGGTCTCAAAAACAAAAGGTCTGGGTTTCCAGCCACCAGCCCCACAACAAACAGCACAGGGCTTGCGTTTGGTTCCCCTTTGTTGTGGTCTGAATGTGTGTGTCTCCAAATTCATGCTGAGTCCCTCACTGCAGTGTGACAGTATTTGGAAATGAGGTCTTTGGGACGTAACTGGAGTTGGATGTAGTCATGGGGTGGGGGGGACTCTCATGATGGAATTAGTGCCCTTATAGGAAGGGACACCAGCGAGCTTGTCTTCAGCACTCTCACTGTCTCCACCAGAGGACAAAGTGAGAAGGTGGCCTTCTACAAGCTACGACAAGAGCCCCCACCAGAACCTGACCATGCTGGCACCTTGATCTCGGACTTGCAGCTTCTAGAACCATGTGAGAGAAATTTCCATCGTGTAAGCCACCCAGTCTAGTACTTTGCGATATCAAATCTGTCCGATAAATCTGTCCTCTCTGTAGCTTGGATGTTCATGACATCCACGCTCATGGAGGTTGGGCTCCGTGACAGCCTCAGTGGGAGCTCTACATAGAGAGTCGGAGGAGCGCGCCGTGCTGCCTTTCTGTTTAGGAATAAAGGTGTGTGTACGGCTGCGGCTTCTCTTGTGCAGTGTCTCGGGGACCCGAGGAAGATTCATCAGAGGATGTCCTGTCTTGAGCCGGTGGCCGGTGTTCCTTGGCCACTGACTACTTCCTCGCTTGGCCACTGAGGCGTGGTTCCATCTGGGCCTGGCCTCCACCTCTCCTCCTCACGTGTTGCCGGGGCTACACCCAAGGTTTCCAGGCTACTACTCTTCAAGTACAGCAGAGCCAGAGTCAGAGAAACCTTAGTTTGAACCCCAGCTCTGTTTCTTCCCAGCTTCACAACCTTTGGAAAGTTATTCCTATCCAACAGTGGGTGGGACGGTGGGAGGAAAGGTCGCACTATGCACTCCTTGGATCACTGGTGTCTGACTCTGCTGTGGGAGCCTGGGACAGGCTTCCTCGTCCAGCTCAGTCACCAACCTCTCTGGTGACATGGAAGGCATTGCAGCTACCTCACTGCTCTGAGCTTCAGAGAAGCAAAGGAGTGGGCTAGATCTTGAATTACCTTCTAAAAATAGATAACGCAACTCCTGTGAACTCCTGACTTTTTCTTCTTGTGTTCTCCATGTAAGGTCTAGGACTCCACTCAAGACCATGGTTTACTGGAAACAGTTCTGGCCTCAGAAGTGCCAGCTCTGTCTCTAAATGCTGTGTGATCCCAATCAAGTCCCTTGGACTCTGCACACCTTGAGGTCTGGCCAAGGGCATGATACGTGTCCTACCTATTTCATAGGTGTAGCATAGGGGCACAATGAGATAATGAATGGGAAAGTGTTTGGATAGGCCAAAGCGACACAAATGTTGCCAAGACTTTTTTTTTTTTGAGACAGAGTCTCGTTCTGTAGCCCAGGCTGGAGTACAGTGGTGTGATCTCAGCTCGCTGCAATCTCTACCTCCAGGTTCAAGTGATTCTCCTGCCTCGGCTTCCCAAGTAGCTGGGATTACAGGTGCCTGCCGCCACACCCAGCTAATTTCTGTGTTTTTGTAGAGATGGAGTTTCACCATGTTGCCCAGGCAGGTCTTGAACTCCTGACCGCAGGTGATCTGCGCATGTTGACCTCCCAAAATGCTAGGATTGCAGGCATGAGCCACCATGTGTTGGCCATGAGTGAGTGTCCCCTATCCCTGGGGCTGAATCAGTTTCTCTCTCTCTGTGTCTCTTTCTCCCCCAGTCGCTTCTCCCTGGAGAGACAGTATAGCACAGTAGTGACTCTGGGATAAGATAAACATTAGTTTGAATCTCAGCACATACTTACTGGACTGTTCCAGTTTTGACAGCTGCCAGTCTTCCTACCCCTTTCACACTGCTGCCTATGTTAATTACCAGAAGGACGCCTGACCATTTCATTCCTTGGCTCCAAACCTTCTGCTGCCTCTAAGATAAAACTCAACTTC